>PVKV010005709.1:0-112208 GCA_004027835.1 Alouatta palliata | reverse complement strand
TTTTTTTTTTTTTTTTTTTTTTGAGACGGAGTTTCGCTCTTGTTATCCAGGCTGGAGTGCAATGGCACGATCTCGGCTCACCGCAACCTCCGCCTCCTGGGTTCAAGCAATTCTCCTGCCTCAGCCTCCCGAGTAGCTGGGACTACAGGCACGTGCCACCATGCCCAGCTAATTTTTGTATTTTTAGTAGAGACGGGGTTTCACCATATTGACCAGGATGGTCTCGATCTCTTGACCTCATGATCCACCCGCCTTGGCCTCCCAAAGTGCTGGGATTACAGGCGTGAGCCACCGCGCCCGGCCGCCTAGTCTAATTTTTAAAGAAAACTAGCAAAAGGATAGAAAATAATTTCCAAACTAATCTAGGGAAAAATGGGAATGCAGGAAAGTTGATTTATCTAATGATTATTTTGATGTAAGTATTCAGAGTTGTATTGATTTTCTTTTCCTGAGATTTTCTTTTTGGGTGCGAATTTACATGTGACCTTCATGTTGAGAGGAAGGATGCCAACCTTCATTGAGTGCCTACTCTGTGCCTGGTGTTTTGCATATGTTATTGGAGTCGATCTTCACAGTATGCCTGTAAGGGAATTAGTATTATTCCCTGTTTACAGATAAATAAACTACTCGGAGAGTTTATTTATAACTTGCTCAGTCATATAGCTTTTGCGAGCCAGAAAATTACTTCGAAGTCAACTGTCTGACTCAAAATCTAGGATATTTCTCCACTTTACTGGAATTTCCAAACCGCTGAGGAACAGAGAGCTCTGAAAAGCAGCTCTGGAATCTCAGCGTGCCCTCAGCTGAGGGAGTATCCTGGATAAAGAATCTCTGTGCTCTATTCTTGTGCAAATGTGGAAAGGCCCTTGTGAAATAGAAGGTGCAAATTCTTTTAAAATCCAGGTGGTCTTTTGCCAGTGTTTATCTTCTCAGGCAGCAGATGTTACTATGTGAAGGAGTCCAGGACCTCTTTTTTTTATGTAAAGAGAAAAAAAGCAGGCAGTCTTCTTACTAAACACATAAGAATCCCTGAACTTGGCTTTTCACCCAAGACCCACGAAAACCCCAGTGCACTTGTACCCTAAGGGGTGCTTTCCACAGGGCTCTGGCTCCGCTGTCAGAAGGGCACGTCTCTACTTCTGCTGCTTTCCTGAGAGATGCTAGATACTCTATCTCACATGGCTTGGATTTGTGTCCCTCACCAAATCTTGCGTTCAGTTGTAATCTCCAGTGTTGGAGGTGGGTCCTGGTGGGAGGTGATTGGATCATACGGGGGTTTTGAAACTGTCTTTGGAAAATTATAACTGAGGAAATTAAGACAGTGAAAGAGATCAGACCTAACTGACTCTACCTTGCTTCTAACCCGTAAGCTGTGCTTGTGCATTCCTGGGCATAGGCTGAACTGACTTTGGGATGGAATTCAGTTCATGGTTTGATTCTGAAACAAAATTGGTAATATCCCTTTTCCGAAAAGACCCTCTTTTTGTCTACCAGTCTGCCTTTGAAGGACTAACGTATTAGCTACACGATTAGAAATTACAATTTAAGGGTTATGCAGCCTCTGGCTCCAAGAGTATGAGCCTCCCCAAACTACTCCTGGGGATAACATCACTATTGTAAAACGTAAGATCAGTGCTTGAGGTATTTTGCAGACCCTGCACTCGATGGGTCAGCTGACACTACCCAGACCCGTAACCTGGTCCAGCCAGTTCTGCCATCGCGCCCAGGGAAAGAAGACATTAAGAAAACCTAACTTTGATCCGCTGTGATTCCATCTCCAGCCTGACCAATCAAATCAGCACTCCCTGCTTCCCAAGCCCCTACCCGACAAGTTATCTTTAAAAACTCTGATTCCTGAATGCTCAGAGAGGCTGATTTAAGTAATAATAAAACTCTAGTCTCCTACACAGCCGGCTCTGAGTGGATTACTCTTCCCCTGTCTTGATAAATTGGCTCTGTCTAGGCAGCAGGCAAGGTGAACCCACTGGGCAGTTACAGTTTTCTCATGAATGGTTTAGTGCCGTTGCCCTGGGTTGTGACAGTGGTGAGTTCTTGTAAGATCTGGTTATTCAAAAGTGTGTGGTAGCTCCCCCTTCTCTCTCTTCCACCTGCTCTAGTCATGTAAAATGTGTGCCTGCTTCTTGCTCTCCTTCTCCTGTGACTGAAAGTTTCCTGAGGCCTCCCCAGGAGCTGTCAAGCTTCCTGTACAGGCAGGGAGCTGTGAGCCAATTAAGCCTCTTTTCTTTATACATTACGCAGTCTTGGTATTTATTTATAGCAACGTGAGAATGGACTAATAACCTGCTCTTTTCCCTTTTAACCCTGTATGCTGTGACTGATCTTAAGATTTGAGTTAGCAGTGAAGGATCAAAATACATCTCTATCTATGGCTTCACATCTTCTGCTCTGGATTTCAGCCTATCCTGCACTCATTCGTTCATGCATCCAGCACTTTCTAAGGGCCACTGTGTGCCAGGCCTGTTTCTCAGTGAACCTGCACATAACCCTTAGGTCCAAGGCTGTCAGAGGGGCTTGCCCAAGGTTATGAGCTTGTAAACAGAAGAGAATTGTTTTTCGATTCATTTTATAGGGCTCCTCCCACTTTAGTAGTATTCATTTTATTATCTCCTCTCTGTCCTTGAAATATCTGCATGTTGTCTCAATCGATATGGTGCAATACTTCCTGTGCTTTGTCAAGGGAGGAGTGCAGTTTGCTTTTCTGTAACTTTTTTTTTTTACCTGGAAACATTTGACCTGCTGTGTGTCTGGCCAAGCACTGCCATGGATGTCAGTCCTGGGACCAAGCAGGTGGGATTCCCAGACATTGCCAAGGGGAAGGACAGCTCAAGCTGGTTTCTTGGCCTGGCAGGACCATAGCTGTGAGGACACTGGTGAGAGTACAGGCTCTGGAACTGGCTCTTGGGGGATCTGGAAGGACAGCAGGCTCAGCAGAGGGCAGCCTGAAGGCCTATGCCCTAGGGAAGCAGGTTGGATGAATGGATTTGAATCAGAACAGAGCCGTGTAGCCTGAAGGCTGTCCAGGAAGTGAGGCGATCTGAGCAAAAATGGGCCCTACGTGGCCTAGTTTTGCCAGTGCAGTCCGAGCTGCTGCCTGCTGCCGCTATGTCCTGCCTCACTGAGTGTCTTTGCTTTCTTTAACACGGAGTTGATTTTGAAAGCTGACTTAGCAAGAAGCTGTTCCTTTTTTTACGATGCTTTTGAAATGATGACATCAATGCAAGGTGGGCAGGTGGGCCTAGGGACAGTTACCTACCTCTTAGGAGGAGGTGGGAGAGGTATTTGAATGCTGCTGCCCCTGCTGGACACTTAGTATCCTGGCCAGGGGGACAAGGTGTAGGCTGAGAGCTGTGAACAGATGCTTACGCCACCAGCAGGTGGGAGTCCCTGAAAAGTGTGTGAGTGACGTCTATGGGAAATGTGTGTGGGTAGACGTGGGGCAGTCCTGCCGAGGAGCCCGTAGAAAGCAGTCGGGATGTTCTGGCTATGCTGGTTTTGTCATTTATTATATGACGTTGGCAATGTAGGTGGTAACCTCTGATATGGTCCCTTAGGAAAGCCAAACTTAAATGGCAAATTCTCCATCTGTAGGTAACTTTGTAGCTAACCACAGGGCAGCTCAAGAGTGTTCTGAAATGAGATGGTCTATCACATGGGTGTGCTAGCAGAATAATGGCCCTGCAAAGAGGTCCACGTCTTCATCCCTGGAACCTGTGACTATGTTAGGGCACATGGAAAGGGAGATTGAAACTGCAGATGACAATCAGTTTGGTAATCAATTAACATTAAATTAGGGAGGTGATCTTGGATTATCCAGGTAGGCCAATTAGAATCATGAGGGTCCTTAAAAGTGGAAGAGGGAGGCGGAGGGACCAGAGAGGATGACAGTGCAGGGAGGACTCACCTGGCTATTGCTGGCTTTGAAGACGGAGGAGGGGTCAAAGCCAAGCATGAGGTGGTCTCCAGAAGCCAGAAATGGCAAGAAAACGAATTCTCCCAGAGAGCGTCCAGAAAGAAAGGTAGCCCTGCTGCTGTCTTGATCTTAGCAGAACCTGACCATGCTAGCACCTTGATCTCAGACTTCCAGCCTCCAGAACTGTGAGGAATACATTTCTGTTGTTTACAAGCCACTCACTCTACGGTACTTTCTTATAGTAGCACAAATCAATAATCTAAGCTTCCACCTTAAGAAACTAAACAAATAAATTAAGCCAAAAACAAATAGAAAGAAAATATAGAGTATTCTAAAGTTTATTCGGAAAGGCAAAGGAACTATAATAGCCAAAACAATTGACTGACACCTGTAATTCCAGCACTTTGGGAGGCAGAGCGAGGTGGATTGCATGAATCCAGGAGTTTGAGACCAGCCTGACAATTATGGTGAAACCTCGTCTCTACAAAAAATACAAAACTTAGCTGGGCACAGTGACACGTGCCTATAGTCCCAGCTGAGCCTGGGAGGTCGAGGCTGTAGTGAGCTGAGATCACGCCACTGTACTCCAGTCTGGGTGACAGAGTGAGACCCCGTGTCAGGAAAAAAAAAAAAAAAAAAAAAGAATAAAGTAGGAAGAGCCACTCTATCCAATTTCAAGATTTATTTTATAGCTATAGTAATCAAGACAGTGCATTATTAGGAGAGGAGTAGACACATAGATCAATGGGAATAGAATAGATAACCCAGAAATAGACCCACACAAGTATGGCCCATTGGTATTTTTTAACTTTTAAGTTCAGGAGTACAAGTGCAGGTTTGTTATATAAGTACACTTGTGTTATGGAGTTTTGTTGTATGGATTATTTTGTCACCCAGGTATTAAGCCTACTACTGATTAGTTATTTTTCCTGATCTCCTTCTCCCAAACTCCGCTCTCTGAAAGGCCCCTCTATATGTCTGTGTGTTCTCATCATTTAGCTCCCACTTATAAGTGAGAACATGCAGTATCTGGTTTTCTGTCCTTGCGTTAGTTTGCTAAGGATAATGGCCTCCAGCTCCACCCATGTTCCTGCAAACATGATGTCATTCTTTTTTATGGCTGCATAGTATTCCGTGGTGTATATGTACAAGAAAATGTGGCACATATGCACCATGGCTTATTGATTTTTGAAAAAGGTGCACAAGTAATTCAATGAATGAAAGACTGTCATTTAGGTAAACAGTTTAGTTAAGTAATTGAACATCCATAGGCATAAAAGTAAGGCTTGGTTTAAGACTTACACTTTATTTAAAAATTAACTCAAAATGCATTGTGGCTTTAAAACTATAAAATTTAAAACTATAAAACATTTAGAAAGAAACACAAGAGAAAATCTTTGAAATCCAGGGCTAGGCAGAGTATTCTTGGACTTGACACCAAAGGCAGAATCCATAAATGGAAATATTGATAAACCGGACTTTGTCCAATTAAAAACTTCCCCTCAGTGAATGACCCTATTAAGAGGATGAAAAGACAAGCTACACACAGAGAGAGAATATTTCAAAGCCATATATCTGACAAATAACTGGCATACATAAAGTTAAAATCCTAGTATATTATTTATGTGTACATACATACACATATTTATATAAAGAACTTTCAAAACACAACAGTAACAATACAAGCAGCTGAATTAGAACTGGACCAATGACATAAAGAGACATTTCATGAAGCGGACATACAGATGGTATATAAGCACATGAAAAGGTGCTCATTACCTTTCTGGAAATTCACAGTGGGCTACCACAACACGCCTATCACAATGGCCAAAATAAAACACTACCACCAAATGCCTACAATGACATGGGGACGAGGGGTCACTCGTGCGTTACTGTCGGAATGCATAAAATGATGCAGACACTCTGGAAAACAGTTATAAGAATTAATCCCTCTTATAGAAATATCATTTATTCAAATTCAATTTATGATTTTTTTTTTGAGACAAGAGTCTCGCACTTTTGCTCAGGCTAGAGTGCATGGGTGCAGTCATGGCCCACTGTAGGCTTGACCTCCTGGGCTCAGGCGATCCTCCCACCTCAGCCCCCTGAATAGATGCGACCATGGGCATGAGCACAACACAGTTAATTTTTTTGATTATTTTCCCCTGTAGAGATGAGGTCTTACTATATTGCCCAGGCTGGTCTCAAACTCCTGGGTTCAAGTGATCCTCCCACTTTGGCCTCCAAAAGTGTTGGGATAACAGGCATGAGCTGGCATGCATAGCCCAAATTCAATTTAGTTGAACACATTTTTGTAATCTTAAAATGTATAACAGCCATGTTAGTTTAAGACCAGGGAAATTTAATATAGGAAATTAAAAAGTTCAGATTAAGCTTTCTATGAGGTAGTAAACAAAATGTACATAAATTAGACTATTATACTACTATTATTTTTATACTATTATTAAATCAAAGAAAAGGCAGATTATCAAAGTGGCTTAATTTTTTTTGAGATGGAGTCTTGCTGTATTGCCCAGGCTGGAGTACAGTGGTGTGATCACTACTCACTGCAGCCTTGCACTCCCGTGCTTGACAGATTCTCCTATCCCAGCATCCCAGGTAGTTGCGACTACAGGCACATGCCACCTTGCCTGGCTAATTTTTTGTAGAGACAAGTTCTCACTATATTGCCTAATTTGGCATTGAACTCCTGGCCTCAAGTGATCCTTCCTCCTTGGCCTTCCAAAGTGCTGGGATCACAGGTGTGAGCCATCATATCTGGCCTCAAAATGGTCTAATTTAGAATGATTCATCGTTTTTTTTTTTGAGATGAAGTTTCACTCTCCTTGCCCAGGTTGGAGTGTAATGGCGTGATCTTGGCTTACTGCAACCTCCGCCTCCTGGGTTCAAGCGATTCTCCTGCCTCAGCCTCCCAAGTAGCTAGGATTACAGGTGCTCACCACCACACCTGGCTAAGTTTTTATATTTTAAGTACAGACGGGGTTTCACCCTTTTGGCCAGGCTGGTCTCGAACTCCTGACCTTCAGGTGATCCACCTGCCTTGGCCTCCCAAAGTGCTGAGATTACAGGCGTGAGCCACCACGCCCAGACAGATACATCTTGATTAAGCATTGTTTAATCGTTTGAGAAATTTCTGTCTATATGGATATGTGTGTATAAGTCTCTCTCTTTAAATTGCTAGCAGTGGTGTTCAGCTGTGTCCCTTCTTATGATCCAAATATGATTAGCCAAGGCTATTAAATCAACTCTAGCTAAATCTTACTTTTTACTTTCAGAACATCAGTCTCAATAAGAGTGTCTTACTTAAAATAATCAAAACATTTGAAGCATTAGGAGTTCATTTTTTTCCTTTTTTTCTGTTTAAAATTTATGTAAGTGTTTACGAGTCTGTATAAAGCTTTTATTACAAGAAACTTTGTAATCTGATGTATTATTTTTCTTCCATTTAGTGTTAACTTGACCTATCGGAACTAGATAAATCTAGAGTTTGTAGATAATGACCATTGCAGAATTGACATAGTTTCTTAAGGAGCAGTGCGGGCGGCATTAACAATTTCAAGCTCAGCCATCCTAGGCTGAGCACATCAGGTACATAGAAGAGTTTCCCTCTGCAGATTAAGTCCTCGGAAAGCTGGCCACTGTCCATCTTCTGACATATCACAGACAAACCAAGAACAAACCAAGACTGGAACCTCAGACGACAAAACTCTAGAGTGGGTGCGGTGTATACTGCTCAGGTGATGGGTGCACCAAAATCTCACAAATCACCACTGAAGAATTTACTCATGTAACCAAACACCACCTGTTCCCCAATAACCAACAGGGATACAAGATTAAAAAATAATAAAACGAAGTCTCACAGGACACTGCTGATCAGAGTTACACAACTAGGCATGAGCTAGGGTATTTGGACAGCTTAGCTTCAACACAGAAAATGGTAGTTTCAGTGAGAAATCCATGAGCACGCTGAACTCAGTTGCCTCTGCAAGGCACCCAGGCTGCAGGAGAGTTGGAAGACCAAGCTCAGCTCCCGAGGGCTCCAGGAGCTGTGCTTTTCTGCTTTACCTGTCCCGGCTGGGCAATCTCAGTGGACTCACCAGACTGTCCGAGAATAAAACAAAGACCACCAGTGCTAAATAATACAAAGTTATCTTTATCATTTTGACAGAGAAAGGAACACATGCCAGTGAAGAAATTTATTGAGTGGTGTAATGACTAACTTTATGTGTCTACTTGGCTAGACCATTCTTTGCTCCAACAATATAAAGACAGTTTTAAGACATCACTAACATTTAGGTCAACAGATTTTGAGTTAAGCAAACTCCATAAGGTGGGTGGGGCTCCTCCAATCAAGGCCAAAATACTGACCTCCCCTAAGCAAGAAGAAATTCTGCTGCCAGATTGCTTTTATTTTTTTATTTTTATTTTTATCTTGAGACAGGGTGTTGCTCTGTCACCTAGGCTGGAGTGCAGTGGTGTGATCATGTCTCACTGGAGCCTCAACCTCTTGGGCTCAAGCAGTCCTCCCACATCAGCCTCCTGAGTAGCTGGGATTAGAGACATGCCACCAAGCCCAGCTAGTTTTTATTTTTATTTTTGTAGAGATAGGGTCTTGCTATGTTACCCAGGCTGGTGTCAAACTCCTGAGCTCAAGTGATCTTCCCACCTTAGCCTTCCAAAGTGCTGGAATTACAGGCATGAGCCTGGCCCAGACTGCCTTTCAGTGCAAACTTTCCCTGGGTCTCTACGCTTGATGGCTAGCCCTGCAGATTTTGGACTTGCCAGCCCCCAAAATTGTGTGAATCAATCCTTAAAATCTGTCTCTCTCATTCCCTTCACGTCCTATTTTTTCCGTTTCTCTGGAGGACTCTGGGTAATACAAATAGTTTGCTGAATAGAAAATTCTGAGGATTTTAACTGCTAGAATGGGGAATTTCACAGTGATTATGCTAATTAAGCGTTGACTTTTGTCTTCTAGACAGGATGAAATGATTTCATGGGTCTATATGCAGTCTGTCAAAATAATTCCCTTTGCTCATTGTTCAGGAAATTGTGTTCCATGAAGTCCAGTGTGTTCTGACATCCCAGGTCCCAGATGCTCATACTGCAGCTGGTTGGAGCCAGCTGAGATAAAGCACAACATCCATTTTGATAATGACTTGGCAAGTGCTGCTGTAAGTGGGAAGGTTTTATTTCCTCTAATTTTCCACCAAGATTTTCTAACTAGTGTATACCCAGCATACCTGAGTTCTCAATAAAAATGGTGTTTTCTTTTTCCTTTAAGATTCAATAACCATAAATTGCCACACCAGGGAAATAAGGTGAGAGCAAAAGGAAGGCAAGAAGTAATAATTAAAGAAATGAAATAAGATTTTTCTCTCTTTTCCATCAGTGCACTGATGTATTTTAATGTCAGCCATGACCAGAGACAATCGAGGCACGAAGGGTTAGGATTTGGGTTCTGTTCATACTTCCTGAATCCTCCATCCAGAAACCTGAGTGTTAGGGACTGACTTGCGCCCCCTGCCCCAAATTCTTATGTTGAAGCCCTAACCCCCAATGTGACTGTATTTAGAGGTAGGGCTTATAAGGGGGTAATAAAAGATAAATGAGATCAGAAAGATGAGACTCTAATCTAACAGGATTGGTGTCTCTGTAAGAAGAGGAAAGGCACCAGAGACCTCTATCTCTTTCTTCTGTGTAAAAGGCCATGTGAAGATACAGCAAGAAGGTGGCTGTCTGAAAGCCAGGAAAGGAGCCCTTGCTGGGAACCAAATTTGCCAGCGCTTTCATCTTAGACTTTAGTCTTCAAATAAATGCCTGTTGTTTAAGTCACTCAGCATGTGGAATTTTGTTATGGCAGCTCACACAGATTAAGATACTGAGACAATCTCCTTTGGACCATCGATTGAGGGGAGCAAGCCTGACTTCTCTGACCTAGTAATTTTGCTTAGTGAAAGGTAACGCCAGGCAAAGACACCCTGACTCCATCCTTTACTAGTGTTTTCTTGTAAAATGTAGAGCCTGCCCTGCCCTGACTTTAAGTCTTTTGGGGATTTTCTCAGTGGCTGCACGATCCCATTCTAATTCTTCAGAAAGTCACTCAAAAATCTTCATGTTGTGTGGCCAGGCGTGGTGGCTCATACCTGTAATCCCAGCACTTTGGGAGGCTGAGTTGGGAGAATCTCTTGAGGCTGGGAGTTCAAGACTAGCCTGGCCAACATGACAAAACCCTGTCTCTATCAAAAATACAAAAACTAGCCAGCGAGGTGGTGCATGCCTGTAGTCCTAGCTATTTGGGAGGCTGAGGCAGGAGAATTGCTTGAACCTGGGACATGGAGATTGCAGTGAGCCGAGATCTCACCACTGCACTCCAGCCTTGGTGGCAGAATTGAGACTCTGTCTCAATAATAATAATAAAAACGGCCTTCACATTATAGCCCCGAGCTCCTTCTCTTCCCATACACTTTCCACTCTGTGTCCTCTGTCTTCTAGTACATGGGCCCTGTATTAGTCCATTTTCATGCTGCTATGAAGAAATATTTGAGACTAGGTAATTAATAAAGGAAAGAGATTTAACTGACTCACAGTTCCACTGGGCTAGGGAGGCCTCAAGAAACTTAGAATCATTGCGGAAGTGGAAGCAAACTTGTCCTTCTTTACATGGCTGCAGGAAGGAGAGTCCTGAGTAAAAGGGGGAAAGCTTCTTACAAAACCTTCAGATCTTGTGAGAACTCACTCACTTATCACAAGAACAACATGAGGGTAACCGCCCCCATGATTCAATTACCTCCCACAAGGTCCTGCCCTCAACACGTGAGGGTTACAATTTGGATTACAATTCAAGATGAGATTTGGGTGGGGACACAGAGGCAGACCACATCAGGCCCTGTGTGGTTGGCAGAATAATGGTCCCCCAAGATACCTGCCCTCTGATCCCTGACACCTGTGAATATGGCACATTATATGGCAAAAGGGGCTTTGCAGGTAGAATTAAGGCTGCAGATCTTAAAATGGGAAGAATATCCTGGCTGATTCAGGTGGGTCGGATATACTCACATGTACTCTTAAAGATAACAGAGGGACGCAGACAAGCCATAGAGAGTGAAAGAGGCGGGAGAGAGTCACAGTGCACGAGGGGCTCTTTCCACGGGTGCTGGCTGTCAGGATGAGAGGAGCCAGGGAGGGCAGGTGGCCTCCAGATGCTGAGGGCAACCCCTGGCCAACAGCCAGCCAGGAAAAAGGACTTCATTCCTATAAACCCATACAGCTGGATTCTGCCAGCAACCCCAATGAGCCTGGATGTGGATTCTCCCTCAGAGCTCAGCCCTGATGACACCTTGATTTTGGCCTTGAGAGATGAAGCGCAGAAGCGAGCAGAGCCTGTGAGATTTCTGACCTCCCCCGGGAAGTGTAAGATAATACATTTGTCTTGTTTTAAACTATGCTAGTAGCAGTTTATTCCAGCAGCCATGGGAAACATTGCCCCCGCACAGGTCCTCATTTGCATGCTTTCTTGCGTGCTGCTGCTGCTGTGGGGAACACCTGTTCTCTAGCTTGCCACTAAGTTAAAATCTCACCTGTCCTGGAAGGCCCAGCTTCCATGGCCATCCCTGAGCAACACTGCCCTGCTCCTGACGACAGAGCAGAATGAATTACATTCTTCTCTGTGCTTGGAGAATTTTGCTTCTATCTCAACGAAGTGCACGTGCTGAGTGGTTAGCATCTACGCTATGGTCGCCTTTTGCTGCACTCTGACCCTTGTCCCTAGTCCAGTGCCTGATAGTCTGCCAATCAGGTATTTATCGGGAGACTACGTTGTGCCACACAGATGTGTCGTAGGTGCTAGGTATACAGGGATGCTTAAATCAGACCCAGAGCCCTTCATTCTGTCATGGACCTCCTAGGCCACACATACGCACTGCCTCATAAACATCTGCTAAGTTAATTAAACTAAGACCTCCTGGGGACAAGGAAGCCACAATTACCAGGAAGCAGGATTAGCCTGGTCTCTCTGTCAGGGCAGCCTCATGTATATGCACACATGAGTCTTCTCCCGAACCGTGGGCCATCTGCCGTCTGCGGGAAGATGTGGGGCACCAGGAATGCTCATCGTGGGGTTGTGTTTGGTTCAGCCATGATTTGCCTGGGGCATAATAGAGTGCTGCTTTCCTTTTTCTCCTCAAACTTCCTTTTTATAAAGTGACTGCAATAATATTTACACACATCGTTTCCAAAAGGCTTTTCTCACATTCCTCATGACGTTTAATCTTGATGACAAACCTAGGGTGCACACGGAAGTAAAGCAAAGAAAATATTTGATGGATTATAATTGTATAGCTGTTTTATTCAGTCTTTCCTGCTGGAAAGTCCCTAGTTATATAAGTTAATTGGGGGCTGCTAATTGGCTAGCCATTTTTTTTTTATTTAATATAGGCATTTACAAAAAACAGCTCAAGCTAAGTTTTGCTAATGTTTGCAAATCAAGCAAGATCTAAATCTCTTAGGAGGTCTAAGTGGCTTCGTGTTTGCTCAGTAGAGTATCCAACCACTTCAGGCTTGGAGCTGTTTGGACTGGTGTTTTTACAAATAAACTCTAAACTTCTATGGTGCCTCAGTTTACCATTTAACAGAGGCCTCAGAAGAAATCCACCCTGCTGACCCCTCGATCGCTGACTTCTAGCCTCCCGAACTGTGGGCAGATAAATGCCTGTTAGTGAAACTGCCCAGTCTGTGGGTCTTATGGCAGCCCAAGCAAATGAACCTACTTGCCTGTGGCTTTATTTAAGTTCCCTTCCATTCCTGGCCTTTCTGACCCCCATTGTCTACTTTAATCGCTGTGACCAAGTCCCCATCTCCATGGTGCAGATGGGGGCCAGGCTGGCTCAGTGGTGCCCTGAGCTGGCATGGGGTAGCCCCAAGGCTGAAGAGTCACCAGTGATGAACAGAGACACAGAGAGTAAATTAAGTTGGGCTGAGCTGGAAGCTGGATGGAAGAGTCAGGGGCTCAATGCTGGAGAAGAGGCAGGAAGGGTTTCCTGTGCAGCAGGGGCAGAGGGATGGATAAAAGCCTCAGCATGTGGACAACAGCCATGAAATGGAGGCTCCTGGAGCCTTCGGGGAAAGAGGCAAGGGTTTCCAGCTGCTTGCCCCAATGGTTACCTCTGTGTGCAGTTGACCTTGCTAGCCAGAGGTGACGCAGCCTGGCTGGGAAAGCTGGGAGGAGATCCCCCCAGCTGAGGTGACATCTTTCCCCATGCTCTCTTGAGTCATGATTCACACATTTCTCTCCCTCTTTCTGCTGGGAGCCTTTTACAGGCTGGGACTGCTTCTTCCTTAAGGACCTCCAGGACGCACTCTTTGTACCTCAGCATCCAGCACTGCACGGGACACAGTAACTCCCCTGTAGACGCAGGTTGAACAAAGAGATCAATTAGGAAAGCAGTTTGCAACTACCACTTTCCTTTCAGTTTTACGACTTTCATCTGCAATGCACAATGGGTTTGGTGGAATGACTGGCCAAGATGGCAAAGCCAGGAGGAATTTGCAGCAGAGATTTTTACCCTCATTTTCAATTTAGTGGGGTTAGGTAACCTGAGGGTGATTCTGGAGGATAGCAGATAAAAACATTCTTGCTTCCGAAGGTTTCAAGAGCTCTGGAGACAGGTCAGGCATGAAAACTGGGAAAATGATGGCTCATCCTGTAGAACTCTACAAGGAAGAATTGGGCTGAGTAAATTACTGAATGGCAACTTTTTCTTTTCTTTTTTTTTTTTTCCAGTGGGAAGCTGAACATTTCAGAACACTTATTATTATCGCTAAAAAAATAGATGTCATAAAATTTATAGCGCTCCGTTTACAGATTGGAAGATCTAGGCGTTAATCACTTAAACCATTTTCTAATGCTATAAAATAAGATTAATGATGTGTCTTTTTTGTGATCCCTTTTTTAAGATGAAAACCTTTGATGTGAAAAATGCTTGTTGCTGCTCCTATTTTGAGGCCTGAGTGAATTACTTTACCGTCTCTGTCTGTGACAGACTCCTGAGTCCACTGCAAAGTTCTACCTTCTCATTTATTGGGTTTCCTAGATTTTCTAAATATATTGATTTAACTCTAATGGTTCGATTTATTCTAGAACTTTATTCACTAACTGCATGGCACTGCACTTTCTTACACAAGGGATTTCTGTCATGGTTGACAGTGGAATTATTGTCAGTCATCAATAGGAATACATGAACATGTCCTGTTTATAGTTCCGTAGGTAGAACTTGGATAATATGAGGGATCCTGACTTGTTGCATGAGGCTCCCGATGAGGATGTATTGTTGAAATTTTAAGTGTAATTCAGTAGATAAGCAAGAAATAATAGTTCAGAGGATCATTCCCCAAAGTCCTCTTATTGTGACCCAGGATTAAAGTAAGTGGCAAAGTCAACAAAAATGCCAACCTCCAAATATAGATCAAGCCTCCCCCTCTGAACTACCCCCGCCTCCACTCCAAACTACCCCTGCCCCAACTGCAAACTACCCTGCCCCCACTCCTGGAGCCTCACTGTGGCCGGAGGCTGCTGTCCCGGGCAGTGCAGCAGACTTAGACACTGCCCACTGATGAGACAGACCTGTGTTGTATCTCAGCACACAGCCTAATGTGCGACTCCTTCTGCAAATACCACTCTAGTTTCAACATGGCTCCTCCATAATATCACCTGAATGACTGATGTTGGTTGTATTCAGCGATGGGGGAGAGAAACTAGAGAACAAAAAGAAGAGGTGCTGCTTCTTGCTCTTTTCTCCCTCCTCAGCCAGCCTGATGCAGAAGGTCGGCTCCTAGAGGAGGAGTGAGCAGGTCGGGAGGGCTTCAGCATCCACTCGTGGACGACTTAACACCTACGTGGTAACACCATGCGAAGTTCATGAACATAAAAGCAAATGACATTGGGTCCTCTCCCCCAGATGAGATGAGCAGCATGCAGGCCAAGGCACAGCCACCCCTGCGGTGCAGCGAGCTGTGTGCTGCTGCGGAAGGAGGACAGACATGCCTGAGGATGAAGCTACTAACTGGGGGCAGGGGAGAGAGAGAAGGGCGAATGGGAGGTGGGTTTTGATGGCTGAACAGGAGTTTCCTAGGGACCTGGGGAAGGGAAGTGTGGGTAGGACAGAAATAAATAATGCTAGAGTTCTGTGTCACAAATGGTGGATGGTCAGCATGGCTGGTGGGAGGGGCCGTGCAGCACCCAGTCAGCAGTAAGGCTGGGTGGGCAGCTCGGGGCCAGACCATGAATGGGCTTTCTTGTGCGCATGGCTCTGGCCAGGCACAATCATGGTTTTCAAGCAAGGATTTGATTGAAATAGATCAGACTCTTCTAACATGGAGTTCAGGAGGGAGACCAGGTATGGGGTAGCTGCAAAGTGCCTACCAGAAATGGTGAGGCCTGGGGTGGGGTGGACAGAGAAACTGGACCCAAAAGACATGCTTAGGGAGAAGTGATTACAATTTGGGAGGGAGTGAGAGGGGAGATCTGCAGCTTCTGATCGGAGTGTCGGGTGGATGGTGACACTGTACACCCAGAAAGGCAGTCATAGAAGGTCCGGGGGTCGGTGGGGAAGCTGGTGGAAAGGCCCCCGAGGCATCTGCCTGCCTTCTCTGCTTTTCACCCCTTTCCCTGCCCTCATCAGCCTTGTAAACCTTGGTGAGCATCTGGGAACTTTACCAGGAGATGCAGAGCCGTGACCAAAGCTGTGCCCAGCTCGGAGGGGTGCCCAGAAGGAGTGTGGCCTGGAGAAGCCTGCCCACGCCTCCTTCTCTGGGTGCCAGCGGTGGCTTGGGCTGGTGTTCCCACGCTTGTGCATTCTGTCAGCCTGCGTCAGTCCATGGGCCAGTGGCTGAGTCTCATCTGAGCAAGGAAATTTGGAGCTTCCTGCTTTCCTCTTGCTTTTCTTTAGACAAGGCATATGGCAAACTCAGTCCTTCCCCAGCTGCTTCTGGGGAGGTCCTGGCAAAGCACAAAGTGCTGCGATAGCCTGGTTCAGGGAGAGAGGGATCTAGTGCCTGAAAAGCATGTCACGAAGAGTTGTCTTTTCCTAAAACACTCACATTTCTTTCCTAGCATAGCAGTTATTTTCTGCCGTCTGGGCTTTGGTGACAGTGTGGTCTGGCTCCACAGATGTCAGAAACTGAAGTTTCTACAAAGACTTTCACTTCTCAGGTTCCAAAGGCCTCAACAAGCTTCCCCTTGTCTGCGTTCATGGACTTAAATTTCATGTTGTCAAATGAGTATCAGGTAATGGCAGAAATAACATGTATCACACATTTACTGATTTATTTTCCTTGGATTTATTTTACTTTAGAACACCATTACCCAAAGCAGAGCTCTTGAAACTCTAGTCCTACAACATGATCTTTGAAAAATGGGTTTCATTTCCAGATGCTTGGAAAATATTGAATTCCCCACACTCCTCTTGCACATCAATTCTCAACTCACAATAAAGGCTCTGAGAAGGCCTGCATTATAACATTGTGCAGACAGGGTCTCCCCAAGTTGTCACACATGAGATCCTAGACTCTGTTTAGTGGTTTTTGTTTTTATTCTAAATGCATTTTGAACAGCCAGCATACGGACTTCTTTGAAGGCTGCCCTAAAATGCACAAACGATGCAAGCCTTTCTAAGTCATGTTGTTGAGTCTGTAGAAGAGGAAGAAATTTGGGAAATGGGCTGCAGGCTTTTCCTGGCCCTAAAGGGAAACTCTCACTCTTTTTTCCATTGATCTCCCTTTTCCATTTTTACTTCGCCTTGAATTAATTTGTCTTATTGCTCTTCACCTATTTCTTGGTGTTTTGCCTCAGATGAAAGTAGGGCAATTAGTTCCTTATCTCCCTTTTAAAGGAATTTCATCTGGCTTCCAGCTCAGGGGCTAATGATGGCTTTATGGCTTTCCTTCTTTGAAATACATCTATGCTGAATACTGCCAGCTTCTCACTCACTTCAGGATAAAGTGGGAAGCTCTGTAGATCTAATTCTTCCCCTTCTCTGTAGATTCACACTATTTATGATAAAAAGGGGGAGAGGCGGCTGGATGTGGTGGCCCATGCCTGTAATCCCAGCACTTTGGGAGGCCCAGGTGGGCAGATAACTTGAGGCCAGGAGTTCAAGACCAGCCTGGTCAATGTGGCAAAACCCCATCTCTGCAGAAAATATGTGCCAGCCAGGTGTGGTGGCACACATCTGTAATCCTAGCCACTCGGGAGGCTGAGGTGAGAGGACTGCTGGAGCCCAGGAGGCGGGGGCTGAGATTGTGCCACTGCACTCCAGCCTGGGTGATGGAGTGAGCCTCTGTCTCAAAACAAAACCAAAACCAAAACCAAAACCAAAAACCAACGCAGTCCGAAGTCAGCCCAAAGAGGAGGAGAGGAATTAGGTGGACTGACAAAGTCATATGCACATGTTATAACTTTAGGCTATTTCTGTTTGTCAGGAGATTGCTTTACCTGGGCCAATTATTTGGTTCCTCTGTGGCTCAGTTTTCTCATCTGTAAAATGGGAGAATAATAGCATCCACCTCACAAAATTATAGTGAGAAAGAAATGTCAAACATTTAGAATAATGATTGGCACAGAGCCTTAACAATAGTAACAACAACAAGAATAATAATACACAATATTAGCCGGGCGCGGTGGCTCTCGCCTGTAATCCCAGCACTTTGGGAGGCTGAGGCGGGCGGATCACCTGAGGTCAGGAGTTTGAGACCAGCCTGGACAACATGGTGAAACCCCATCTCTACTAAAAATATAAAAAATTAGCCAGGCGTGGTGGTGGGTGCCTGGAATCCAGCACTTTGAGAGGCTGAGGTGGATGGATTACGAGGTCAGGAGCTCAAGAGCAGCCTGGTCAAGATGGTGAGACCCCGTTTCTACTAAAAATACAAAAATTAGCCAGGTGTGGTGGTGGGTGCCTGGAATCCCAGCTGCTTGGGAGGCTGAGGCAGAGCATTGCTTGAACCTGGGAGACGGAGGTTGCAGTGAGCCGAGATTGTGCCACTGCACTCCCACCCTCTGGGAGACAGAGTGAGACTCTGTCCCAAACAAACAAAAAAAAGAGATGTTTTTCCAGGAATGTTTGGCTCCTTTTCCACAGCTTCTCATCTTGACCTTGGTATTTATTCTTAAGTTGATTTATCTGGTTCTGGACCTCTTGAACAGCAGTGGTTTCTACCTCAGCAGTACTAAAGAACAAAAACTCCCAGAGGTGAGAGCAGCTATCAGAGGAAGTAGCCACCACCAGTTCCTCTTGGTAAAAGATGCATTTTGAGGTTGCCCAGTCACTTGTGGGCTGGAGGGTGATGGTGACTGGTGTCCAAGCTCTGATTTCCGAATGCTGTCATTTTGCAACCCCGTCCTTATTCTTACAGTTTGTTGGGTCCATTTCCGAGGAGTTTTATGATATCCTGAGCTCAGCACTGAAGGTTGCTTATCATGAGCTGTGAAGTTTTGACTTTGTGATGACTGCCAGAATGATTCTGTATATTGACTAGATGACCTGCTGGTTTGATCTCCGGATTCATCAGAATCCCTGGATCTGGCCCTAGCAGCAGTGGCCCTGCTGTGAGAGCTGTCTTGATCATCTTCTTCAGAGAAACTGACCTTCTGTTGGACACTGGTGGCTTCTAATTCACTCATTTTCGTATTTCCATTTGTTTTGTATGTTGAATGAGATTCTTGGGCTTCATAAGCCGGGGCGGATATAAGCGGATGACAAGATCTTCACTCACCGCTGGAGCCTCATGTGTGCCCCTGACAGTGTTCTTTGAGATCGTTTGGCTTAAATCACTTTGGGAAGATGGTTTATCATCTTCAGAGGAATGAGAGTCCCACAGGCCTCTCCTGGTTGTAGTGGGAGACGGCTGTGGCGGAGGCTGCTGTGAGTACTGCTGCTGAAGGCAGGTAGCCCTTTGCGTCTTCACCTCCTCGGCTTCCTGGGGTCGCGGCTGCCTCTGCTGCCTAGACTGAAGGTAGTACGTGCTTTCTCTCACTTCCGGGTTTTCTAAATTGACATCTAATTCTTTTTCCTAGGCTTTACTCAATAAAACCAATCATGATAAATCACATCAGTGTTATCAATTCACCAAGCATTGCTAGCACTTTTCACTTTGTTTTGGAGATCCAAAAAATGCTGCCGGGCTAGACCCTCAAATAGCAGAGTGAGCAAGAGGTCCCGGGGGGGGAATTTAGAGGTCTGGGTCCCGGTTCCCAGCCCCCCACTTTCTAGTGATGAGCTCCTGAGTCACTACCAAATGACCAGCGGTAATGTGGACTGAGGGTTTACCAGGTGCCCGGGGAAGTTCAAAGCCCCTTTCCTGCATCTCCACTGTGGACATGGGACAGTGAGGTGACAAGAGGCGCTCAGTCACCAGCGAACCTCAATTTCATCTGTGCAGTAATAACACCTCCCTCCCATACCGGCTGGTGGGATTATTGGAAGCTTGAGTGACATTGAGTGTCTAGAAAGTGCTTTGAAAGCTGCAATGTTCTGGTGGATGAAAGTAGGAGGCCCTCATATTCTCACTTAAAAGCTTCTGGTTGACACATGATTTCTCCCCTTTGCAGGAAGCTGACAAGAAGCATGCTGCTGAGTGATCCTGGGTTCCCATCCTCCACACCCACACACCCACGTGTGGGCCCAGCCAGCGAGGAGAAGTCTAATAGGCAGGAGGAGAGGAGGCACAAGGAGCGTCCGCGGTAAGTCATGGGAAGCCACCTGCACTCTGACTTCTTTTAGCTTCCTCGATATTTTGTAGGGGGGTCCCATGACTGACGTGGGGGTTAGAACGGGAAGGAAAGCTCCCTCTCCTCCCATCTGGAGGTGTTGAAGCAGCACTGGGCAGAGCCCAGTGTGGTACCTCTGGGGCTATGGTGGGACAGGGGTGTTCGGTGGGTTGGAAGCCCCTTTCCCCAACAAAACATCTCTGACCTGGGTTAAGACATTGGAGGTCCACACACACATTTCATGGGACCACAGGCGTTTGCCACCAATTACGAGTGCAGCTAATTTCATTATTTTTATTTTTTAAATAGATACGAGGTCTTGTTGTGTTGTCCAGGCTAGTCTCGAACTCCTGAGCTCAAGGAATCTTCCCGCCTTGGCCTCTGAAAGTGCTGGGATTGTAGGCGTGAGACACCGTTACATTTTATTAAGGTTCTGTTTGCTTCTGCGTCTTGGTCCAGCTCCTAGCATGGTCATTATCAGCAGGTTGGTTTCTCTCATGCCACTGTGTGTTCCTGAAGGAGAAATATTTTATTTTTTCCTTGTGCACGCCCTCAAAGGATGATCAACTTTTTAAGCTTTCACTCCAGAATTTATAGGTTTCCAGTCAATGCCGTCTCTTGTAAATGGTCCCACAACTACCCTCTCTTCAATGTGCCTTTTTTTTTTTTTTTTTTTGTGATTTAGTCTTGCTCTGTTGCCCAGGCTATAGTGCTGAAGTGCAGTGGTACAGTCTTGGCTCACTGCAACCTCCACCTCCCGGGTTCAAGAGATTCTCCTGCCTCAGCCTCCTGAGTAGCTGGGATTATAGGCGTCTGCCACCATGCCTGGCTAATTTTTGGTATTTTTAGTAGAGACAGTGTTTCACCATGTTGGCCAGGCTGGTCTCGAACTCCTGACCTCATGATTGGCCCGCCTTGGCCTTCCCAAAGTGCTGGGATTACAGATGTGAGCCACTGCGCCTGGCCCAATGTACCTCTTTTGACAGAGCTCAGGGTACATGAAAATCTCCTCAAATGCAGAAAAGTCTTTGAGTGTGAATTTAATTTTCAGTGCATCAAAAAATCATTTAGCACTAGGAAGATAGCTTCTCTGACAGGAACGGTGTGTGCCTTGAGAGAATGGGTTCCTTGAGAGAGTAGGAAACGATTCTGAAGGCTTCTTAACATGACAGTGGTGCTATGAGGGTTGAAAAAAGTCAGTTCTGTTATTTCAGAATTCTACTTCTGCTTCCTTCCCAATCATAGCTCACTCAGCCTCAGTGTAGCTGGGATTACAGGTGTGTGCATGTAACTGGGCCCCACCACATCAGTTATTGCATTTGATCACAAAATATAGCGATTACAAAATAATTTTACTATGTCTAATTCTGTGTACGAGGTGGTTCTGTGAAGGAACAGGCAGTCCTTGGGTCTGAGTTGAAAACAAGAGCTTAAGTTCAGTTTCTCCAAGCACTGGCTAGCTGCATGCAACACGGCACGTCCATGGATGCTGTATTCTGAAGAAGTTAGGATCACTAGCAACAGATAGAAAGACACCCTGGGTACGGCCTGTAATCCCAGCACTTTGGGAGGGATTTCTTGAGTCCGGAAGTTTGAGATCAGCCTGGACAATATAGAAAGACCCCTGTCTATACAAAAAATTAAATTAAAAAAAGACCACCCTGGGCAACATAGTGAGACCCTGTTTCTATGAAAGAGATCCCTCCTCCTTTTTTTCTGAGACAGAGTCTCACTCTGTCACCCAGGCTGGAGTGCAGTGGCACGATCTCGGCTCACTGCAACCTCCCAGGTTCAAGTGAGTCTCCTGCCTCAGCCTCCTAAGTAGTTGGGATTACAGGAGTGCACCACCACGCCTGGCTAATTTTTGTATTTTTAATAGAGACGGAGTTTCACCATGTTGACCAGGCTGGTCTTGAATTCTTGGTCTCAAGTGATTTTCCTGCCTCAGCTTCCCAGGTAGGTAGGATTACAGGTGCATACTACCTAACCTAGTTTGTCCCAAATTTTTAAATCAAAATTTTTATTCCCTTTTCTGGGAGAAATATGGAAAGGACTGAAACAAAGTGGTTTTCACTTGTTTGCATGTTGGGAGTGAGACTGCCCTTAGATCCTCTTTCCCAATATTACTATAAATTAAACTAACTTTAAAGTGACCAACTTTCCTACCAAGCTTACTGCACCATCTAAAGGCCCTTGTGGTCTAAAAGCCAAAGGTCAAATCATATGTGTTAAAGATAAACAGTGCCATTATTATTATGTGGGTGTTCACCACGTTTAGGCAGTGTGTTTAGTTTTACTCAGCCACTCATTGAAAACATTTATTAATTAATGATATATCACTTCGTTTATTCACTTAACAGCTGTCTGGAGTGCCTGTTATATCTCAGGAACTGTGATAGGCACTGGGGAAGCAGAAGTCAGTAAGATCCATGGAGGAGGCTAGTAGTAAAGACAGAAATTAAGACAAACACAAAAATGCCTGGGAATTGGCCGGGCACAGTGGCTCACACTTGTAATCCCAGCACTTTGAGAGGCTGAGGTGGGTGGATCATTTGAGGTCAGGAGTTCGAGACCAGCCTGGCCAACATGGTAAAACCTCGACTCTACTAAAAATACAAAAATTACCTGGGCGTAGTGGCGAGCACCTGTAATCTCAGCTATTCGGGAGGCTGAGGCAGGAGGATCTTGAACCTGGGAGGCGGAGGTTGCAGTCAACCAAGATTGAGCCACTGCACTCCAGCCTGGGCGACAGAGCAAGACTCAGTCTCAAAAGCAAAAAAATGCCTGAGAATTGTGTTACCAAAAAGAAAGCACAGAGTGCCAAAGGAGTCCCCCAGCGTTTGGCTGCACCAGCTTTCCATAAGCTTTACAACAATGCTCTTATCATGCCCACTGCACAGGTGGGGAAACTGGGGGGTTACAAAACTTGGTTTTGTAATAAATAGGCTCTATTTATGGAGCAAGAGGTTACAAAACCAAGTTGACCAAACTCTACATGTTCTTACCACCCCATCTCCTCCCTGGCTTGGAACTTCCATGCTTAAGATTCCAGATGGACTTTATTTTTGAGCCCTTAGAATCGGTTTAGGTTTATATGCTCCAGAACGAACTAGAAATGTCAGGAAGGGCACAGCCCTGGGTCAAGGGGGGTGCGTTGTGCCAAGAATTTCGTATGAGAAGCCAGCTCAACAGTGAAAGGTGGTGATCATTTTTCAAGTGTTCTTCTTAGTTTTTCATGTGTCATAAAGCTGCATTATTCAGGAATAACCCCAAATCAAATTAAAACGTTTCTGAAAATATGAAATGAAAAGCTTACTGAGGCATGCTTACAAATGGTTGCCGTACCTTCCCTGTGGCCTCAGGGCTGGAAGGCTGTGTTTTTTCAGAGGTGACCAGGGACCATCCAAACACAGCTTCCTTCTGTTAATGTGACGTTCTCTTAACCAGCATAGACGCTTCTGGTCTCATTCAGAGAGTGAATTCCTTCATTATCTGGGAAGGTGTGGTCCCACGTACTTACAGCAACGAGGGGCCACCTTCATCCTAACCCACAGGATACCACTGGCCACGGCCTTGCCTATCCGTATAACTCACAACTGCCATGCTATAGCCACGTAGGCCGCCCTGGCTTGGGCCACGTTTCCTTGGCTCCCTGGGAGGGGTGGTAGTTATAACCATGTTCTGTAGTCTCAATGAAGTACCCCAACCATGTGGGGAAAAGTCAACATGTTTTTTGGGGCAAGGTCAGTGCACATGGGCAGGGTATCCCAGCAATGAAGCAGTGGTATTCCTCCCAGGGACTCCAGGACAGTAGCCTCGCTGCTGGCACACACCTCAGACTCTAGGCAGCAGCCGCTACTTCCAGGGTTCAATTCCCAGTTCCCCGGCCCATTCTCCCACGCTTCACCTCCTTCCAAAAGAGAGCTTTGTTTAATGCTTCAGCAAACTGCTGTGGGCCTGGAAAGCCTTCCAGGCAGAGGCATTCTAATTAGTATTGTGGCTTCCCTGGGAAAACCATTTTCCAGGCCTCAAAAAACTTCTGATGATTCTCTAACTTTTCATAAGGGTCCCTGGGCCATCTCAGCCATGAAGCTGGTTCCACTTAGGTTTTTGAATCAGAAATGCAGGAATTTTCCTTTGGTAGTGGCTGGAGCTGCCTTGAGATGAGTGAGGAGCGAGTGAACTCTCCCGCCTCCCACCATCACCAGCCTGGATCAGGAGGGGAGAAGGAACACACTTGCACATTTTACAACCAGATCCCATGGCAGAAAAGGGCCCTCGACAGTGGGTCTTAAGATAGATGAAAGAAAAAAAAAAGAGCCCTCGCTTGCTGCATCCCCCAGCCACTGCCCATGGATGTCATCAGTTCGTCCTTCCCCTTGTTTATTCAGCATTCCTCCAGCATCTCCCGTGTGCCAGGCGGAGGCCTCTGCTGGGGTGCAGTGGTGCACCCTGAAGTCTCGTTCTGGCAAGGGAGACAGAGCATGGACAAATGAGCAAATGGACCCCGAAAGGTCAGGTGGCAATGCTGCACCAGCAGGATCAAAATCGGGGGACTGAGGTGTGGGGGGTCGTGTGCACTAAGCAGCGCCTCAGGGAAGGGGAGGTGGTCTGAGCAGAGAGCTGGGTGAAGTCAAGGAAAGTCCCATGAATATCTGGGAGAGGTTCCTTCCAGGCGGAGGGAAGGGAAGGAGCAGATCTTGAAATGACGTGGGCCTGGCCTGTGGAAGGAGCACCTGAAGGCTGGCATGGGGGAAGGGACTGGCTGCAGGGGACTTTGACCAGCAGCTCTGTCTTGGGGCACAATCTTTAATCACTGATAAGCGGCCCTTATCTATGGAGCTGTCATGGATTAATGTTTTCTGTAGTTATTTGTGGAGCACTGGATCCTGTTCCTTTCTATGAGAGCAGCCGTTCCCAATTGGGTGTGACTTTGCTTCCCATGGGACATGTGGCAAATCTGGAGACACTGCACAACTTGTGTGTGTGTGCAGGGGTGCTCCTGGCATCCAGTGGGTAGAGGCTAGGGGTCCTGCTAAGCATCTCATGGTGCACAGGACAGTCTCACAGCAAGGAATTAGCCAACCCAAAATGCCAAGTGAGCTGAGGTTAAGAACCCTGAGACCATGTAGGAGTGTCAGCAAGCACGGGGAAGGTTGCGAGTTTTGACTGACAGTCACTGGGACCAGGCTCTGGAGGGACTTGTGGGGTGGTGGAAGGCATCTAGGGAAAAGATGCCTTGGCCTCTGCAAATCCTTCTCCCATGGGAGAGAAGCTTGCATGGCTCACAGGTGAGACCCACCCCCACAGTGACGGGGACAGAGCAGACCACCACCTGGGCCACTGCCTCGGCCTCTCATAGAGTTTAACAAAGACAAATGTCAGAGCCTGAGATCATGACCTCTGGCCTGGGATGGATGGATGGATGCTTTCTCTTTTTCTTTCAAGACACAAGGCCACAGCTAGCGCATCTCACAGCAGTGTTCACTGGGCTGAGCAATTTGCGCACATTGACCTGTGATCTGCCCTCTGCTACAGCCTATTTTCCACATGGTAGTGCTGAGCAGTGAGCAGGTACATTCCTGGTGCAGGGTGGTTGCCTTTGCTGTGATCTGCCTGGAACGTTCCCTCCTCACTTCTCCTGCCCTTCCACCATCCGGGCCTCAGCTGGAACACTGTCCCTATGCAGAGGCTCCTACCCCTCCAGTACGCTTCCCTCATCCTTGTTTTTATACCATTTACCAGCTTAATTGAAAACAAGCTACTCAAATGAAGAAGTGCTTGTAGTATAATTAAATTACTTTGGTCTTGGAAACAAAAAATGGAGGACCCTCCTCCCCAGGACAATTTTGGGGAAGAAGCTTCCGGTTAAACTAGCAGCACCCAAAGCTGAAATTCTACTTAAACGATTCCCTGATTTTTATACTTGGGGTACAATAAATGTATTTTAACTGCTCTGGTGGTATTGACATATACCCAAGCCTGGCTGCTGCCCCCCCTCTGCTGCAACTGGGCCCCCTGACCCTCAGAGCGGGATCCTAAGTTCCAGTCTCCCAGGGCCCTTTCTCTGGGTCCTGCACCTTCCTTCTCCCCACCTTTATTAAAAAAAAAAAAAATACCTGCCCCGTGTCATAGGCCCTTCAGATGCCGGCTCAATTGAGGTGTCCGTGGCTGGACAGAGGTCTGATGTGCTTCTTGGTGTGGGAAGTGCTGGGTGGGAAAGGAGGAAGGGGTGGGAAGGGAATAGGGGGAACAGCAACTGGGGTCTGGGAGGGAGAGGGCAGGGGTCACCCAGGCTCGCCTCCTGCCCTCTCTGGGCTGGTACCTGCCCCACCTGATGCTGCCTGAGTCGGCATCCTGTCTGTCCCTGCTCAGCTGTGAGTCTGCCAGGCCCGCGTGGTTACCCCAGGAAACGGGAGCTGCACCAAGCAGCGTGCAGAATCGCGTGGGAGTTTAATAATCCTGGCTGGTGACTGCTGTCCCGCTGCTGCTTTCCTCCCCATCAGACCCCTCACAGGCCTCCCTTCAACCCGACGCTCCAGCTTCCGAGGCCTGTCCATTCTCTGAAGGGATTCTACACCTTTTAGGCTCTGGACTCCATGTTCCTAATTTTTTTGCGGGGAGGGGTCTCTCCCCACTTCCCCATTAGCTCACGTCATCTTTGTGCAAGAAGAATCAGATGTCGGCTGTGGGGAAGAAGGGGCTGGCACTGCTCTGAAGCTCATG
The DNA here is from genome assembly GCA_004027835.1 of Alouatta palliata. Classification (NCBI taxonomy): domain Eukaryota; kingdom Metazoa; phylum Chordata; class Mammalia; order Primates; family Atelidae; genus Alouatta; species Alouatta palliata. The sequence continues at coordinate 85,767 of PVKV010005709.1, read as the reverse complement.
AAGTTATGACATTAAGGAAAATAAGTCGGCTTCATTGGGCTTGGGGTAGGCACTTGAGCATTGGGAATTTTAAGAGCTTCCCCAGATTTTACTGTGCAACCAGGGTTGAAGATCACTGAATTGGATGATATGTTCTCAATTCTAAAAAAATGTGTATTTGTCTACGTAAATATATGAATATTTTTCCAGCCAGAGAAAGGTGGGGTCCCATTGGCTTCATCTTCTGTAGCCCCTCCCCCTCATTGTGGCTGTGACACATCAGTATTAAGTCACCTGGGATCTGCCTGTGACTGTGTGACCCGGGACAGGCCCCCTGACTTCTCTGTACCGGGTCGTCTTATCCGTGAAATGGGATTCGTCAAGGCACCGGCTTCATTCGCTCGTCACTGCGCAGCCCCGCAGCGCCCCACGCCGTGCATGACCTTGGCTCATTCCTCTAACCAAGCCTTTTGCTGTGAAGGTGGAATCTCTTTTTACAAAGATCTGGTGGTGGTGGTTGGGGGTTGGGGGGTGTCCTTTCCGGGGACGTCTGGGGTTTGAGAAGCGCAGGGCCCGGCGGCCTTCCCTCTCCCGAGAGTGTCTTCAAAGTTAACTTTGGGACCGTTCCCGCGAGGGCTGCACGGAAACTCAAAGAACCGGCCTTAGGGGATCCGAGCAAATTCCACCATCGTCAAGTCCTGGTGCTCCGTGAAAGATGCTCTTCCCCTCGGGGCTTCGGAGCCGGAGCATTTGTCGACAGTTCCTGCCTCTTTCCCCGGCTGCCGGCGCGAGGGTCCCACCACCTCCCGGAGCCCCCCCACCGCGCCCCGCAGCCCGCGCCGCCCCGCGCGGCCCGCGGTCCTCCTCACCTATCAGATTTCCTGTGCGCACCGCCGCGCGCTCCTCCCACCTCTTAAATGCCGAGCGGAGAGGGGCGAAAAACCATCCTCGGCCTGGACCCAGCGCCTCCGGGGACGGGCTGCGCGCCCCCTGCGTCGGCGGGCCGGGATGCGGCTCTGAGCCCGCGGCGGCTTCCAGCCCGCCCGGGCCTGCCCGGGATGCCTCGCGCACGGTAAGGCCCGGGGCGGGGGCGCAGGGCGCGCGGGCCGGGCGGGCCGGGAGCGCGGGGCCGGGTCCTGCGGCGCGCGGGGGCGTGGGTGCCTAGCGCAGGGGACCGCGGCGCGGCCGCGCACTGCAGGCGTGCTCTTCTGTTTTCCTTCGCTCCTTTTAAATGAATGGAAAGAAAATTATGGCAGACCAAATGTCATCAAACTTGGTGTGAAAACGTATTCATTTATAAAGTCGTATCGCTACTCACGCCACGCACCGAGGAAGTTGTGGCCCTGGGTGGGCACGGTGCGGACACAAGACTGAGGGAACCAGCATTGGATGGAAACATCACACAATTAAAAAGAATGGCCCCATCTTCAACAACAACAACAAAACAAACTCCGAAGCACCCGGCGGCAGGCGGCTCCTGCGGCGTGGTGGTGGTGGTGTGTGTGTGTGTGTGTTTGTGTGTGTGTGTGTGTGTGTGTGTGTGTTGGGGGGGAGGGGGTGGGTTGTGGAGGGGGCTGATAGGCCGGATGGTGAGAAAGGCAGCTTTTCATTAAGGGTGACAGTAGGGGTTTTGACTTTGGGAGGACCAGAAAGGAGCCTGTAGGTCATTGCTAAATACAGCGAGGTACCTTAAGACTCAGTAATCAACATTATTTTAAAAACAGTATCTGTACCAGGTATGTATGTGTGTGTGCGTCTGCACGTGTGCACAAACACACACCACACAGTCTAGCTTTCCTTCGTGGTTTTGTTTCATTTTTTTGTTTAGGTTTCTGATTTTGAGGGGTAAATACAGCTTCCAAATAATAGCAACTGAATCTGCAGTAATCAGATGTTGGAAAATTATTTTTCACTCGTCCTTTATGTTAGCATAACAAACTTAAGTCTCTGTTATGCGTGGCCGCCTATTGTAAATATTAACATTACCTCTCATCTCCATGTCTCCCCCATTTACTATTTTTGTCTTTTTCAAAGAGATGGGAGATGGAGGAGGAGTAGAATTTAATGAAGATACAGATCTTCGGAAGTGTCATATTTCGTTGGGTGCCTGTGGTGGGCAGTGGCTGCTATTGAGAGTATTTTACAGAGTGACATTTGTGGGTAAATGCATGCTGATTCTGCTCGTCTCTACATGTATCTTTTGTGGTGTTTCCTCTTTAAAACAGGTGCATATAATATGCAAATTTGGTTTCAAAGCATTTTATATCTTTCTTTTAAGGAATGATTGCATACGTATGAAGTCTTGTTTCCTATCTCCTTTCATTTTTTCTTCTCTCGTAAAATCAGCCTGTCTTAGTTTCTTCGTTAGGTAAATTTAAAAATAATAAAAATCTGATGTGTTCAGGAAGGAGCTCAGTGTGAGGCCTATGGAGGTTACCTCCTGGAAATGCAAAATCTGGGAAAGAGATGTTTCACTATGCTCTCACCTTAGAATATTGACAAGGACAAGGCTGCCTTTACAAAGGTTCTTCCAGACAGGGGCATGCATCCCTTCTTTCGTAGGATTTCTAAGTATGTACTTTGAATAAACAACGGCCACCTTTAATAGTTGATTTTACAAGATTGTGCATACTTCACCATGGCCAAACTTCTCCATACGGATGGTAACCTTCATCCATTCAGCAGGGGACACCAGGGTGTAGCCTTCCCTCCTCTATCCCTGGACAGCTGCAGACTCAGGCCAGTTCAGATGGGTCCCAGAAGGGTTTCAGGGTCTCCGTCTTCTCCTTCCTGGGCATGGAACTGGCATTGGGCTCTGAGCCCAGTAGTGGCATCCCAGAGAACTCCCTCTGCCCCCCATGCATGCTTGTCCATTTAGCGGGGCGTCTTGATCAGATTTCTGCTTGGTTTTCTGCCAGGTCTAGAGCCTGATCCTGAATCCTGGTTCCAGTGACTTTGAAAAGCTGCCTGGGCTTTATCAGCCTCTCTCCCCAGGCGACTGGGATGCCGATGAGGATGGGATCCCTCCTTGGACCTGACAGAAGCCTACCTCCCTGACTATAACAGCCTTGTTCCTGGGCCCCACTCAAGCTTGGTGGCCCTGGGTAAATCCAGGTTTACAGCCTGTGTTCATTATTCTTCTGTTCACCTTTCTCCTTCTACGCCTTACTTTCCTCTGCTGCCCCTTCCTGCTCCCAGGTAAGTCCTTGGACTTGGTGAGGGCTCCCCTCTTCCTTGTTAATATCAGGCTCTTCTCTTTTGCCCTGGCCTGAGAGTAGGGTTCCATCAAGCTCTCTGGCTCTTCCGAGTTTTGATAATGTTTTTTGCCTGTGGAAGGAGGGAGTGAACAACCCTGTGTCTGAAGCTAAGGAAAGGTGAAGGGCGGGGAGGGGGGGGTAAGGTGATTTATAGAGATTTTTAGAACAAATATGGTCTTCAGTTGAAAACCAGAATTAGGAGCTCTGAGTATCATGCAGGTGCAGGGAGATGGATTTGAAAAACAAATCAGCTGGAATTTTTATATCTAATTTTGAACATCATCCCACATCCTCAGGAGAATACACCCGAGCCAGAAGTCATTTGGGACCAGGTTGGGTAAATAAAGGTGCCCATCATTCATTCATGCATAAAATACATATTTTTGCAGAGATAGATAGCTCAGGCTCTGCAGCCAGATGCCTGGGTTCAAATCCCAGCTTTGACAGGTACTTGTTATATGACCTTGGGCAAGTTAGTTAATTTCCCTATGCCTTAGTTTCCTTAATTGAAATTGAAGAGAATAATAGTACTTATTTCATAGGGGTGGTTGTGAGGATTACATGGCTCTGTATATAATAAAGAACAGTAGAACAGTGTCAGGTATATACACGCTATGTAAGTTATAGCTATTGTTGTTATTATGACTTGCTTTTTGTGTGCCAAGCACTTTACCATGCTGAGTAATAATTGTTTTGGATCAAGAATAAGGTATGGAAAGAAGGAAGCAAAACTAGTTTCTCTTACTTAATTAAAAAAAAAATACAGTTTGAAAAGTAGTTGCCAGAAAGTCGTAAGAAAAATATTGTGAGCAACAGCAGAATCATTTTAATCAGATAACTAACATCAGGGAAACAATATTTAGTTTGTTATTTAAATTTTGGTCTCTGTGTTTTTTGTTTAAGCTGTAGACACAGGCGGGAAGACTGCTTGAGCCCAGGAGTTCAAGACCAGCCTGGACAATATAGCAAGACCCGGTGTCTTTAAAAAAAAAAAAAAAAAAGAGCTCTGATTTTTTATAATTATTGGAAACCATTCCTCAGTGTTACTATTCACGTTTGCAGTGCTCTCTCTTTTTTTCTTACTGTTTCTAATTTATTTAGTTTTCATAGAGGTGTTTTGGTGATCACTGTGCTTCCTCAACTCTGCAGGATCCCTTTTTAATCTCATTCTGTCTCCTTGTCATCGCTGTGACACTGTTTTGTTGAGTTCCTGTTCTTAGTTTCTTGTAGCAGCAAATCATTTACTGTGAAAACTTTTAATCCGCTGCTGGGAGTATATTTTCTTCCAGGCTGTGGCTTCTTCACTTATCTTTTGCACGTTTCCTTTTTGTTCCTTTCCTCCTTCCTTTCTGCAGTATTTATGCATATTTTCTCTGCCATTTCTTTATTTGTCAAGCATATTTAACAGGGGCAGGTTCACCTGAGCCTTTAGATAACAATTTTTTGAATTGTCCTTTATTGCTTCTCTCCTGTGTGAACTTTTTTTCCTTCCCAGAGCTTCTTTTGGAGATGTGGTTTATCAGCTTTTCTGTGGCCTGAGGATAAGAAGGGGGAGGAGCAGCGGGAATGGTGGATAATCATGATTGGTGGGTTTAGTCTCTATTCCTTTTGATTAAGTTTGTTAATATTTATAATTTTATTAAAAGTTGCTCTCAGGATATACTCAGGTTTTGGATTGCCCCCAAATTCAGTGTGTAACTTAGAGGCATTAAATTTTTTATTTTTCAAATTATGAAATATTTTAAATATGCAGAAGTGAAATAATAATGGAAAAAGCACATGTGAACCCACATCCCAGCTCTATTGAGTCCTAGTGCTTGGCCGTACTTGCTTAGATTTAAAAGAGAAGACAATATGAAAACCTCGCTGAAGCTTCTTCTGTCCCCTCCCCAGTTCTCCCCATCCCCTTTCATCCTTTCACACTATCCTGAATTATTACTGTCTTTCCCGTACGTGTTTCCACATCACTTCCATGTGTGAATCTGTGATTCATTATGCTATTGAGTTCAATATTTCAGGCTCTTTAAAATGGTTTCATACGGTCATATGGCAGCTCTTTTTGATTCATTGTTTTCAACATTTATCCATGTTGAAACATAGCTTGTATTAGTCCATCTTCACGCTGATATAAAGAAATTCCCAAGACTGGCTACTTTATAAAGGAGTTTTTTTTTTTTTTTTTTTTTTAAATTATACTTTCTGGGATACATGTGCAGAACGTGCAGGTTTGTTACATAGGTATACATGTGCCATGGAGATTTGCTGCACCAATCAACCCATCATCTACATTAGATATTTCTCCTAATGCTGTGTCTCCCCCAGCCCCCCACCCCCTGACAGGCCCTGGTGTGTGATGTTCCCTCCCTGTGTCCATGTGTTCTCATTGTTCAACTCCCACTTATGAGTGAGAACATGTGGTATTTGGTTTTCTGTTCCTGTGCTGGTTTGCTGAGAATGATAGTTTCTAGCTTCATGCAGGTCCCTGCAAAGGACATGAATTCATTCTTTTTTTGTGGCTGCATAGTATTCCATGGTGTATATGTGCCACATTTTCTTTATCCAGTCTATCATTGATGAGCATTTGGGTTGGTTCCAAGTCTTTGCTATTGTGAACAGTGCTGCAATAACTATGCATGTGCATGTGTCTTTATAGTAGAATGATTTATACTCCTTTGGGTATATACCCAGTAATGGGATTGCTGGGTTAAATGGTATTTTTGGTTCTAGATCCTTGAGGAATTGCCACACTGTCTTCCACAATGGTTGAACTAATTTACCATTGCATTAGGGTAAAAGCAGTCCTATTTTCCACATCCTCTCCAGCATCTGTTGTTTCCTGACTTTTTAATGACTCTCATTCTAACTGGCGTGAGATGGTATCTCATTGTGGTTTTGATATGTATTTCTCTAATGACTAGTGATGATGAGCTTTTTTTTCGTATGTTTGTTGGCCACATAAATGTCTTGGAAAGAGGTTTAATTGGTTCACAGTTCTGCATGGCTAGGGAGACCTCAGGAAACTTATAATCATGGTGGAAGGGGAAACAGGCGTGTCTTACATAGTGGCAGACAAGAGAGAGTGAGAGAAAGAGCGCCAGCAAGCGCATGTGAGAGCACAGGAAAAACTACCATTTGTAAAACCATCAGAGCTCATGAGAATTCAGTCACTGTCACTGGAACAGCACGGGGGAACAGCCCCCTTAATCCAATCACTTTCCTCCCTGGACACTTGGGGACTGCAATTGGAGATGAGATTTGGGTGGAGACACAGAGCTTATCCATATCATAGCTGTAGTTCAAGCTTGTCCAACGTGCAGCTTAGGAGGCTTTGATTGCGGCTTAACACAAATTCATAAACTTTTTAAAAATATGAGATCTTTTTGAGATTTTTAAAAAAGCTCATCAGCTATCGTTAGTGTTAGTGTAGTATACGTGTGGCCCAAGACAATTCTTCTCATGTGGCCCAGGGAAGCCATAAGATCGGATACCCTTGCAGGTGTAGTTCATTCATTTTCATTGCTATATAAAATAATAGGCTGAGGTAGGAGGAACTCTTGAGCCCAAGAGATTGATATTAGCCTGGGCAACATAGTAAGTCCTCATCTCTATAAAAAGAAAAAAAAAAATTAGCTGAGCATAGTGGCACGTGCCTATAGTCCTAGCTACTTGGGAGGCTGAGATGGGACGATTGCTTGAGCCCAGGAGTTTGGGGCTGCCGTGAGTCATGATCACTCTACTGCACTCCAGCATGGGCAACAGAGCAAGACTTTGTCTCTTAAAAAAATTATATTGAAGAATTATACTAAAATTGGCTCAGCTATTGTTTTGTTAGTGGGTGTTTAGGTGATTTTCATTTTTCATATAAAAATGCTATAATAAACATTCTTGTACATAGCTCCTTTGCATACACGTAAGACTGTACTTTATAGTACATACCTAGAAAAGACACATTGGGTGAAAAAACATATTTCCTGGATACTAAAGAATGTTTTGCAAGGGATTTGTACCAGTTTATAATCCTACCTACTATAACTCTTAACTCAGTTTCTGGTTTTCCACAGCTTCCCCAACCCTTAGAATTACTGGACTTCAAAATTTTTGTTATTGTCATGAGTATAAAATAGAATCTCAGTGTTTTAAGGTACATTTTCTGATTCTAGTAAAACTAATAATCTTTTCATATATTATGTACCTCAGCCATTTGAATTTCCTCTTCTGTGAATGGCCTGTTATGTCTTTTGATCATTTTTCATTTGGGATGTCTTATAGGTCTATAGAAGCTCATTTAGAAATTCTAGATCTTTCGTTTTAGAAATATACATTGCAAGTATCTACTCCCAGTCTGTGGCTTGCATTTTTACATTTTATTGAACAATAGTTTTCATTTTTAATTTGGTGAAATTTACTAAGTTTTTTTTTATGGTTTGCGCTTTTTTTTTTTTTTAAGAAGCTTTTTGTCTTATGAAATTTATTCTCCACACTAAGGTTTTAAAGATTGCCTCAAACACTGTATTTTTCCCTAAAAGTCTCCAAGTTTTGCTTTTCACATTTAGGTTTTTAATCCTCCTTGGATTTATTTTTGATACATTGTGAGTTAGGGATTCAAATTTGATTTTGTCAAATGAATAGTCAGTAGTCCTAGGTTGTAAATTCAATAGTCACTCCTTTTTCTGCCGATTTGTAATACCATTTCTGTCATACTTGTGTAGATCTGTTTTGAGGCTATTTATTCTCTTTTATGGTCTGCTTGGCTGCCATAATGAAATACCATAAACTGGATGGCCAAACAACATAAAATTATTTTCTCACAGTTCTGGAGGCTGGAAATCTGAGATCAAGGTGCCAGCCTGATCAGGTTCTGATGAGGGCCCTCCTCAGGGATGCAGGTACATCCTAAAGATCCTGTTTGTGTCCTTACAGGCAGAGTGAGATTCCTTTCTTCTTATGAGGCCACTAACCCTATTCAATTAGGATCCCACCCTATGACCTCATTTAACCTTAATTACTTCCTAAAAGCTTTGTCTCCAAATACAGTTACGTTGGGGTTAGAGCTTCAACCTATGAACTTTGTGTGGACACAGTTCAGTCCGTAGCATTGGTTTATACATCACAAGTATCTTATTAGTGTAACAAGTTTTTAAATATACTAATCAAGTGAGCTCAAGTTTTCCCATCTTGTTTTTCTTTATAATGTATTTAGCTATTTTTGGCCTTTTAGTCTACGTATGAACCTCAGGTTCAGTTGTCAAGTTCAGTCCAAAAATTGGTAGGTTTATTTTTGAGATCTCTGTTCTGTTTTGCCAAGGTGTATTTTGTTTGTTTCTGACCACACCACATATTTTAATTGCTCTGACTTTATAATATGTCTTGCAGTAGGAAGGTAAGTTACCACTTTGTTCTTTCTAGCCACTCTTTTTCCCCTCCCTCCTCCCTCCTTCCTTTCCTTCCTTCTTTCATTCCTTCCTTCCTTCATTCCTTCCTGTCTTTCTCTCTTCAAAGGTAATTTCCTATGTTTTGGATGTTTTAAACATGAAAATGTAGTTTTTTTGGGCATAAATTTGTTAAATTTAATGACATATTTGATCAATTTCCACGCTCATTTTTGTGTCCTGCATGCTTTGACGTACACCCGAGTTTATGTAACTTCTTGCTGAAGTCCATTCATGAGTAATCCTATTATTGAGATTACATGGGTGATAAACTTTCTATTTCTGTGTTTGAAAATGTTTTAATTATGGCTTTACTTTTGTGTATTAGTTTAACTGGGTATAAGATTTTAGATGGGCGGTTACTTCCCTCCAACATTTTGGTGTCTTCTGGCTTATATGTATCATTGGTCATGGGAAATGGCCATAACCTTAATTCTGACTGTTTTGTTGATAATTTGCCTTTCTCCACATTAGCTTTTAGGACTTTCTCATTTTCGACGTTCTGTAGACTCACTATGATGTGGAAGATAGAGATTTGTCTTTATTTGTCATTTTGAGTACCTAGAGTACAGTTTTGATTTGAGGTCTCATATTGTCAGTTCTGGAAAATCCTCAGCTGAAATGTCTTCACATATTTTTTTCCTCTGCTTTTCCTTCATTTCTTTCTTCAGGAACCCTTATCAGCATAAGCTGAACCTCTTCATCTGTCTGCTACATCTCCTTTGTCTGTCTAATAAGTCCTGATTTTTACTTTAGACAGTCATCTCTCGGGAGGGAGAATGATTCTCCTTTCAGTCACAGCCGTCCTTCTTTCTGTGAAAAGTGGAAGGGGAACTCTGGAGGTTTTTTTCTCATTTATCTCTAGAGGATCATTTTTCTTAAGTCTCCTCTTCACCACCTCTGTTTACCTTTCTCTAAGTTGGAAGGGAAACTGTTAATGAGACTGATGAATTTCAATTCCTCACCCCTTCTTGTGTTCGCTCCCCGCATGAAAGATACATTAAATTCTGGTGTTTTCAGTGTTTTTTCCTGGCCACGACTTTCAAGGAGTGTGCCAAAAGTTGTGTGTCTTTGTTTGGGTGCTGCTTGTATATTTTTGGCCAATCTGAACTTACTTTTTTCATTTCAGCGTGGACAAAGTAGAGAAACAAATGCTTCTAGGCGCTATTACACATTTGAGCAATGATAGTGAATATTATTCAACTCAACAGTTGCTTGGAGTGGGTGTTCAATGGCTCGGTTTTGTAGGCAGTCTGGCACAATGCCCAGGTGTCTGGAAGCTTTGAAGAGAAACAGGTGCCTATTATAATTGGACATAAATGAAGGAATTGAGAAATTTGAAAAAGGCACATGGTAGAGAGCTGGTTTTATTGAGGTGTAGGTGCTGCTAGAAGGATGGTGGTAGACAGTCCATACATACAGCCTGTCATGAATGCTGTGCAGTGAACTGTGAAAGGTTTTTCTGGAGAATCCATAAATAACTGAATTTGTATTTTTCAGAATCTGGCTTCTTCAAGGATAAAAATGCCCAAATTACCTCTTTGCTAGTTGTTAGGTACTCAGTTTACCTAAAAAAAAATGTGCAAATAAAATTACCTCCTCCAAGGCAATAGTTTTCTTTTCTCTCCATCTCACTTTCTTGAACATCCTGTTTGTGCTTCTACTCTGAGACTCAGTTTACCATCTGACTTCCTTCCAGGGAGAAAATAATTTGCATGAAGGATAACTAAACTATGTGGAAAATGAGGATTTTTCTCTGGGTTCTTTGATGGCTCTCAACTCCACGTTGTAGACTATGGCATAATACTTATGTCCAGTATCACACATGTACTTTTTCAGTTTCCTGTTTAGTGACTTTTAATACATGCTACTTACACATGTCTAAAAGAAGCTCTTTCATTGATGTCTGTAGCAACCTATGGTACAAAAAGCCAAGTGGTTTGTGTGTGTTATTCCATCAGGTAGAAAGGGGGAGTTTTCCAGGCTAATGAAGCACGATGATGCCAAATGGTTAGGGAAGAGTGATGGAGTTAGAAAGCAGTTTTCACGTGCAATCAGTCGTTCTGATTGACAGAGCCTGATGGCTCTACCTGGCCTGCTGACCACCTCGGTTGACCTGGCTGCAACCCCACTCGATTCATCTTTTTATATATGATTTCCTTGTTAGTCTATGGGGTGTGTTCCTCACAAGCGTGAATTCTTTTTGCCTAACCTAGCTGCATTAGGGTTGCTTGCTTTCTTTTCCCCTTTCCTTCCTCCAACTTTTTGCAGGCATTTGCAGAAATTTATTAGTTTCAAATAAATTTCGGTAATCTTGCCTGTGCATCTCCTTTCTGAGATTCATTCTGCACATTAATTTTGGAAGGTTTCCAAAAAGTCCTCAGCAAAGAAACCTGTTTGCATTTTGTTTAATCCAGTGGTTTCCCAGCTTGCAATCCTACCTTCCTCTCACCCCGGCAGGGACACGTGCAGGGACTCTTGATGTTTGAAGGGGCACAGTTAGGGAAACTCTGCCTCCACCTGCAAAGAGAACCCCATGTTCCCTCTAGCCTAGTCTTGGCTTCCCTTCAGCCCTTGATTTTTTCTTTTATTCATAGTTTTTTGGGGGTATAATCAATATCATACATGTCATCTGTAAAGTTTACAATTCAGTGAACTCCTAGCTCTTTTTTTTTTTGGGACGGAGTCTCGCTCTGTTGCCCAGCCTGGAGTGCAGTGGCACGATCTCGGCTCACTGCAACCTCCACTTCGTGGACCTCAGCCTCCCGAGTCACTGGGACTACAGGTGTGTGCCACCAAGCCTGGATAATTTTTGTACTTTTAGTGGAGACACAGTGCCATCATATTGGCCAGGCTGGTCTCAAACTCCTGACCTCATGATCTGCCTGCCTCGGCCTCCTAAAGTGCTGGGATTACAGGCGTGAGCCACTGTGCCTGGCCCAGCAAAGCCCTAACTCTTTAAAAATTGTAGTAAAATAGACATAATTTAAATGTACCATTTTAACGACAGTTTTGTGGCATTTTGTCCATACACAGTATTGTGTGACCTTCACCACTGTCTAGCTTCAGGACATTTTCATTACCCCAGAGGAAACCTTGTACCTATTATCAGTCATTTCTTCTCCCTACCCGCAGCCCCTGGCCACCCCCATTCTATTTCCTATTTCTATGGATTTTGCTTCTCTAGGTACCTCATATAAGTGAAACCATACAGTGTTTGTCCTATTGTGTCTAGTTTATTTCATGTAGTATGCCTTCAAGTTTCATCCATGTTGGAGCATGTGACAGAATTTCTTTCTTTTTTCGGGCAAAATAATATTTCACTGTGTGTATACACAGCATTTTGTTTATTCATCAACGCTTGGGTTGCTTTCACCTTTTGACTGTTGTGAATAATACCACTACGAATGTGGGTGTACAAGTATTTGTTTGAGTCTCTGCTTTCATTTCTTTTGGGCATATGCATGGAAGTGGAACTGCTGGATTATATAGTCATTCTGTTTTAAGTTTTTTGAGGAACGGTGATATCATTTTCCACAGTGGCTACACCATTTTATATCCCCGCCAGCAGTGCACAGGGGTTCCAGTTTTTCTACACTCTCACCAACATTTGTTATTTTCTGGTTTTTTTTGTTGTTATTGTAAATAATTGCTATCCTAGTAGGTGTGAAGTGGGGTCTCATTGTGATTGAGATTTGCGTTTCCCTGTGGTTGGTGATGTTGAGCATCTTTTCATGAGCGCATGGCCATCTGTGTATCTTCTTTGGAGAGATGTCTATTCAAGTCCTTTGCTCCTTTTTAAATTGGCTTTGTTGTTGTTGTTGTTGTTGTTGACAAACTCCTAATTCTTAACAGATATGATGCTCTTACTGTCATGAACTTGACTTCTGGGAAGATACTGGCTGGCATTCATTTCTCTTCTATTTTCCTAGGCCCATCATACTTCCCCAGCAATCATCATTTCTTACGTTTCTAGCTTGTCCTGTTCTCAGGCTGGACCTAACAGCTCATTCCTTCTCACCTCTTCCCACATTCCACATCACGGGCTTTCTTCTTTTCAGCTGTTGGTACTGTGGAGGGGCAGATTTTATTGAAGCCAGCTGCCATGACACCTTCCTTTTCAAGGATTGCCATCTGCTTTCTGATTTAGCCATGGTAGCTTGGCTGAAGTTGCATTTTGGAACTTCAAGGCTTCTGGCTCCCAGGTACCCTGTAGAATTGACACTGGTGACTGCCCTTTCTTCTTGAGGCTTCTTTGGTCTCTGGGACACTTCCCTGTGATGCCATGAAGGGGAATGAGCAGGAGGGTTTGGGATGCAGACTTCGGGTTGTGGTTACCTGGCTTCATATGCCGTCATTCCCCATGAACTCACTCTTGGACACAGGCTGGTAAAGTCGCCCTGTGGGGTTTCTCCTTGGTGAAAGAGGACATTAGCACTTACCTTGCAGCTGGTGGTGAAGATTCAGTGGGAAATCTCATGAAAAGTACTTAGAACAGTGGCTGGCAGAGAGGAAGTGTTAACAAGGTTAGCCACTGTTGGGGGCATTAAGCTGGTTTTTGTCACATATTCAGTCAACCCTTTTCACCTCCACCCCGCCCTAAATTCTGTTCTTTGCTGTTCCTTGTACTGTTCTAGACATTTTCCCATTCTTGCCATTTCAATGTTCCTCTTTACACAGGAGATTCCAACCAAGTCCTCTCTCTACTTTCTATTTATTCATTTATTGCTTATGTATGTTTGTTTACTTAAGATATAAGAAAGTGTAGGGTTCAGACGTGCTAGGATATCTAAATGCCAGAAGATGATACATCTTCCTAGCTACTTGACAGGTAGTCTTTGGAATTAGCAGACAAAAAAGACTTTAACATAATTATTATAAATACGCTAAGTGAATTAGGGAAATGATGGACCAAATGGGTGAAAAGATGGAGAAATCAACATAAAAATGTAATCCCTTTTAAAAATTTGTATAAACTTATGGGGTACAAGTGCAATTTCGATACATGCATAGATTATGTAGTGGTCTAGTCAGGGCTTTTAGGGCGGGGTATCCATCACCCAAATAACGAATATGGGGCCTGTTAAGTCATTTCTCATCCACCCCCACCCTTCTGAGTCTCCATTATCTGTCATTCCACTCTCTACGTGCACGTGCGCACGTTTTAGCACCCACTTAGGGATGCTTTCTCAACATTTAGTGGGAGGCTTCTTGTAGCACAAAACAGTGCCTAAAGACATATTCCCTGGAGGACGTTTCAACCCTGGTCGTATCACTTGACATTAGTTGCCGCTGGCTCATACACAGCTGTGTCCACGCTGCTGCAGAGATGGAAGAACTTGACCTTTCACCAGTTTCTGTGAATTACATTGCTTTGCAGATGAAATCACAAATGTCATCCTGTACAGGGGATCCAATGGGACCATGTCAAGGGATTATATCTTGAGAAGATGTGAGTCTTTAGAATGGTCTAGATGATGACCCGAGTACTTACTAGTCCCTGGGTACTAGGAAGTACTTGTTTGATTCTCATAAACTATTTAGGAAGCAGTTAGTAGTAGTTTCTTATTTTACTTTTCCATTCTCATTTTTACAGAAAATCAAATCTTAAGAGGTTAACTGTGCCCAGAGTCTTGTAACTAAAAAGGGTCTGACTTGAGATTCCACCTAGTTACCTTGGATTCCATATGCAGAACTCTTAACCTATATATATATATATATATATATTTTTTTTTTTTTTTTTTTTTTTTTTTTTTTTTTTTTTGAGACAGAATCTTACTGTGTTGCCCAGGTTGGAGTGCAGTGGCGTGATCTTGGCTCACTGCAACCTCTGCCTCCCAGGTTCAAGCAATTCTCCCTGCCTCAGCCTCCTGAGTAGCTGGGTTTACAGGCCCATGCCACCCACCTGACTAATTTTTATGTTCTTGGGTTTTACCACGTTGACCAGGCTGGTCTTGAACTCCTGACCTCAAGTGATTCACCGGCCTTGGCCTCCCAAAGTGTTAGGATTACAAGCGTGAGCCACTGTGCCCAGCCTTAACATCTTGATTACATTCTACACGCACCATTTCACATTGTCCATTTCTCATTTTTCCTGTTCTTTTCTCTTTTCTACACTGATTAGATACACAGGAGCTTAATCCATTTTAGAGTGGGTATACATATTTATTAGTAATATTATGTTTTAATATTTGAATTAATTCAATCCTGCTTTTATTATTCCTGCTATTTTCTGTAAAACTTTTTATAACTTGCTATAACTTTTTAGAATTTGTTTTCTAAATTCTTCGAGAGCTTCGTCTTTTTCTTTCTTTCATAATGAACATGCTTATGGCTAAAGCAACTTTGAATGCATTAAAGGAATCATATATAGTGTTCTCATTAGTTTTGTTTTATAAATAATCTGTTACTGCACATGTAATTTCTCCTTTGACCTCATAGTTAATTTTCTTTATTTCTAAGTGGTTGGAATTTTTAAATGATCTTTATTAAACTTAGGGTTAATTCCTGGTTTTATTGTTTTGTGACTAGTATAAGTGGCCTATCGTTTTTCTCTTAAATCTGTGTACAGTTACACTGATGTGCGGAAGCACATATGGTTGTAATACCAGTAATGCTGGTTTAAAATGAAAATGTTTAGTATTTGAAAGTGGTGCTTATAAGTCACTCATTTTAGTATAAGCTTGAATTTTTTCCAACTGATTTTGAAAATTTAAATAGAACATATATATTCTCAGTAAAATTTTTAGAACAAATGACTAGTTTTGGTTTTGTGGGAAAACGGTCCCAGCGTATTCTGGGACTCAACACTCAAAGCTGGATACCTGTGAAAAAGATGGAGTGTTTTAAATGGAACAGGAGGCCTCTCTAACAAACCCATCAATGTTTAACAATCTTAATGAGCTTTAAAAAAGTGTCATATTTTAGCTGTGAATCACTTCACGTTAAAATCTGTGGTTTTCCTGCCAAAGTTATCCTCAGTAAATGTTCTGTATTGGCAGCCAGATTTGGAGTGAAGTGAATGTGAGTGAGGCTGGAAGGAGATTCTGCAAGAAACCCAAATGTTGGAGGGGGGTTTTCTGGGCATCGGAGTCGTGGGTCTCTCAATACCCCCTTTGACACTCCTGGCCACACTCCTCCGCCATGCCCATTACAGCGACTCACTCAGAACTGCTTGGAATCCATGACTTGGGTGAGTGCATTCTCTCACACACTGCTGGCTTCCTCCATCAACCCATGGCATCTGTGCTGGGCTTATGCTTTCAAGTGAGAAACAGTGAAAGACACCAGGAGATGGCTTGCACTTGACTCCGGGATGTCGCTTACATGTCAGCGTTTTCCTTCACGTTAAACTGAGTGAGGCTAAACTCATTTGATTTCAGTGAAGGTAGTTTTCGTGCATTCGCTGAAAACCTGGATTTCCAGATTTCCGAGTGGTGATCAGAGGAGGGAAGGCCTTGGGGAGCTAAGGTGAGGCAGGAATACTAACAGGTGGGGTGGGGTTCAGCTCAGTGGCAATTTCCCCAGCAGCCTTCAGGCCTTTCATTCCACCATTTGTCTCCTCTGGTATCTCTGCTTGAAGAATGTTTGCCAGGCAGAAATAAAAATTGATTGGGGAAAAAAGTGTGTGGAAAAAAAACTTTTCCTTTCAAAATATTGCTAGAGAAGAGATGGAATGAATGAGATGGTCTTGGGGCACGATGCCATCTGATGTTGCTATTATTGCATTTGCTGCTTAGCAAAGTACAGAGAAGACATGTTGCAAATATTCAGGTATTAACTGCATTGAGTGATTGTTTTCATTTAGTAAATGTGTTAGTGTGCTAGGGCTGGCATAGCAAAGCAGCACAAACTGAAAGTCTTCAATAACACAAATTTATGATCTCACAGTTCTGGAGGCCAGAAGTCTGAGAGGAAGGTGTTAGCGGAGTGGGCTCTTCTGAGGGCGTTGAAGGAGAATCTGTTAGATGCGTCTCTTCTGGCTTCTGCTGGTTAATGGGAATATTTGATGTTCTGTGGCTCGTGGAAGCATCTCCGCCTTCATCTTTACTTGGTGTTCTCTGCGTGTGCCTGTCTGTGTCCAAATTTCCCCTCATTATAAGGACAGCAGGCATATTGTATTAGGGAGCCACCCTCCTTCAGTATAACTTCCTCTTAGTGATTTATATCTGCAAAGATCCTATTTCCAAATAAGGTCACATTCTGAGGTATTGGGGTTAGGACTCCAGCACATGAATTTTAGGGGAACACAAATCAACCCATAATAGTAAAGATTTATTAACTCACTTTAGGAAGCTGATGTTTATTCAGGAAGTAAATGTTTATTGAGGATCTATGATGTGACATGCATGAGGTATGGAGATTTAAACAGATATGCTAAAATATTTTCTGTATCCAAGTCATTTTCAGTAAAGAGGTAGAGAGACATAAATTAATAGCTAGAATATGGCAGAGCTATGTGAAAGCATGTATGAGGAATAATGTTGGTACCAAGAAAGGGGATGCTAGTGAAGCCTACTTTTATTTTTTTTGAGATGGAGTTTCACTCTTGTTGCCCAGGCTGGAGTGCAATGGCACGATCTTGGCTCACTGCAACCTCTACCTTCTGGGTTCAAGCGATTCTCCTACCTCAGCCTCCCTAGTAGCTGGGATTATAGGCATGCACCACCATGCCCACCTAATATTTTACATTTTTAGTAGGGATGGGGTTTCTCCATGTTGGTCAGGATGGTCTTGAACTCCTGACCGCAGGTGGTCCACCCACCTCAGCCTCCCACAGTGCTGGGATTACAGGCGTGAGCTACCGCGCCCAGCCAAGCCTACTTTTTAGGGGAGATGTCAGGGAAGTGTCACTGAGGGGCTATGTTTGGGCTGCATGTGAAAGCATTAAAAGGAGTTCCAGGGCAGTCTGGACAGAAGGTACAGCATGGAGATCTGACAAGAAAGGGTGTGTTCATAGGACTTTAAGCCATCTCACAAGGGAGTGTAGTGTCCACTGGGAGGTGATGAACTGCCACTATGAGGTTTCAAGTGTTGGAGTGAAACGACTGGACTTGTGATTTTGAGAAGGTCTGCCTGATGGCCTGGTGGCTGGCATGGAGCTGGTCAGCCCATGAGATAAGGTGATGGAATAGGATTGAGTCTGTTGCTTGTATCACTGAGTGAACTCGATGGCCCTTCAGCCCAAAAGGAGGAATAGAATTTGAGATGTCTGTGGGAGGCCCAGTTAGCATTTGGATCTGTAAATGTATAGCTTATGCTGAAAGTGTGGAAGGACAGATGGATGTGGGGATTATTTTGTGTGTAACCATGCAAGTAGATGAAGGAGACTATGCCAAACAAGGAGAGGGTGAAACAAACCTGCGTTGTAGAGGCAGGAGGAGGAAGATGAGCTCACGAAGGAGACTCTTAGTGAAAAGCCAGGGAGAGCAGAGGAGAACCAGAAATGAGTGCACTATAGAAGTCAAGGACTTTGACCATTACAAGAAAAGCGTGGGCAGAAACAACCAACATCACAAGTAGGTCATGGAAGATGAAGCCCTTATAAAGCCAAGGAATCTGTGGCTCAGTCTTGACATTCTGTCTGTCAAAGACTCACCTGATGTATATCACCAGTCTGACATCCAAAAAGCAATTTCCATCTTTACTGAAATTTTTCAAAGAACACCGAAGATGGATTCTGTTCTAAACGCCCAATGAAATTTTACATCTTCCCTATTTCAGATACTCTCTGTCTCTGTCTGCTGCCTTTCATATTTTCCTTCCTCCTTTCTCTAAATTTTCCAAAAGTCCCTTCAATCCAGACCTCACTGGCCTTTTTCTTTGTTCCAACACCTCTTATTTCCATGTCCATCTGGTTCTATTCTACTAGTAACTGTCTGTCTTTTCCAGCATTTCATAATTCTTCCCTTATCCTTTATGGTAATTCTGCAAAAGGTACAAGCTGGTAAAAGCACTTTTGGGAGACTAGGGAAAGGAATATGAGTATTTCTATGTTAACTATTTTCTGGCCCCAAGTAGGCTATAGGTGACCTTCGATATGTTCAGATAAGCAGTGGGAATGGAGACCCGATTGTGCTGGACTGAGGATTAATTATTTGGTGGGTGAGGCAGTGTGAGCACTGAGTACAGGTTCTCTGTTGCAGAAGCTTGATTTGGAAGGGAAAGAAAATAAGAGGCTGATTAGGAGATGCCAGGTAATTGAGGTAGGGTCTGTTAATGTTTTCGGGGGGTGAAATTTTGTTTTGTGGTAACAGCGCAGAAATTTATAAAGGAAATGGCCCTCATTTTAACAGAAAAATCAATACCATTTGCATCCCTTATTATTAATATGCATTGGAGCTTCACCCACTGGACCTCATGAAGAAGGTAGCCACATCTCACCAGGCTGGAAGTCTGGATGTTGGAATGTGGACATTTCCTACTACAGTGGCTTGAAAATCCTTTTGGATCACTCTGGCGGCAGGTTTGGGGGTGTAAATGTGGGTGCCCTTGAGAGGAAGGAATGAGCCAAGAGTGATGGAGCCTGGTGATGCAGGGAGAAAGTGGCCTTTGTTTTATGGTTATGCACTTTATCCGTATTATACATTTCAGATGATTTATTCAACAAACCTTTGTGTATCTCTTCCTACTTCCTGCCCACTGAGCTAGGTCCTGGGGTTCCTCTGAGTCCTGGGGCTGTAGCTAGGCAGTTGAAATATCCCACCATTCTCATTTTTTCCTGACCTGAAGATTTACATTGGAAAATGATGATGGTACTCTTCTAATAGAAGGCTAAGCAATTTAGATCTGGGAGCAGGGAAATGGTGGCTGTGGTTCATCTAGAGGGGGAAGAGGATGTAGGCAGGTAGTTTCATCCAATGCGTGAGGACCAGGAAGGTCTACTTTGACCTCTAGTCTTATACTATAATCCCTTGGTAACAAGGAAATCCAAAAACTAGGGGTATCACAACGTTACTCATCCCCACTGTGATAGGTGTTCCTGAGTTCCAAGGGAAGAGTCAGTTGAAGTCAGTGAAATGGTCAAATATAATGATGTTCATTTTCCTTGGTTCTGTACTTACGTGACACTTGGATGTACAAGATGGTTAACAGAATACTGCTATGGAGGCACACTGACAAGTCCTGAACTACCATCGGTGTGAGAATAACTGGCACAATACTTATACATGAATGGCCACTGTGAAATGGGCTTTTAAGGGGTGATGTGACAATTTGCTTTCTTAAGTGCGGCGACTACAAAGACATCTCCTAAACTCTTTCTTTGTAAACTTACCAGAAACCCTTGCATTCCCCTGGATGAAGCCAGTGCTTTTCAGTGGCTCAGGTTTCTCCTTCTAACATTGCTTGAAGTTCCTTCCACAGAGAATGAAGCTTTTAATTCCAGAACCAATGTTCAGATTGTGCAAAGGCATGGATTTAAGGTGACAGCTATTAACATTGGCAAGATTCTTTCTATTGTGCAAATTGCTTTCACATATATTTAGTTTATTTTGCCCTCCTGACAGTCCTGGGCTTCATTATTGTGTAACTTATTTTCTGTTTGAAGAAACAAAGGCTTCAGAGGGGTTTAAGAAAGCTGATTAAAGTCAAATGGCAAGGATGGGGTAAGTGACGGAGCTCTAAGCACTGGGTGTCGGTCTGTGTATTTGTGGATGACTGACTACACAGCTCTCTTTCTGAGTCAGAGGCTTTTAAACTCCATGGAACCACAGTAAATTCCGTTTACCTGATGACTCAATACACACATATGACCCATCAAACAGTCCTTTCCTTGACTATTCCCCGTGCCTTCTAATATTTTATTCTACCCAATTCTGTTTTCTTTTTAACATTGGGTCTTATTAAATTGACTTCGTGATGCAGTAGTGGGTCATGATGCAGAATTTGAAAAAATTATACTCAGTTCCTTCCCTAAGAAGTAGAGGAACTATCTCCCAGTTCCATCCTCAGAAACAGGATGATGGCGAAGGAATAGGGTGTGTGTTTTCCTAGGGTGGAGTGGGAGGGAAATGGCCTCTCACAGCCCACTTGTCAGAACCGCTCCCATGCCCCAATCCAACTTTGGAGGTGGGAAAAAGTTGGCAGCTGATGAGGGGGTGGGGAACACCACTGCCTGCCACACCTCTCGTTTCTTGCATTTAGCCCACTTTTGTGGCCATGATTTGTGGTGCTGGTTGGCTCACTCTGCCCACTTCTTCCTTCTAGTTGCTAACTCTCTTCATATGTCTACTGTTTTGCTGTGGATCGCTCACATCTATAAATGATGGTCTAGGTTGTATAGTCTTGGAGGTTTGAGGGGAGTCTTTTTAGACCTGTGCAGGCCAGCGTTTGCATCCCTGCAGGAGCTGCAGGGAGCCTGAACCCTCCTCAGTCAGTGTCTGGTTCTCTGGTCCTGGCCAGACGTTTTGGCCTCAAAGTGTTGCTTGGAGTCTGGACGTGAGAATTTGCTTCAGGCCAGGCTGAGTGATCTTGAACCCGAGGAACAGAAGTCATGATGTTTGCTCTATTTTGATTAGAAAAACAACTCAAAGCACATTCCCTGTTCATGTTGGGGCAGTAGAATCTTCCCGTTTTCCCAGAGACAATGCGTTATGGCAGGCCAGAGGAAGCTCCGTGATCACCTTAGAGAAGAAAACAGCCAGTATAAGAAAGTATGTATCACCTCATGGTAGAAATCACCCACCCTTTACAAGAGGGTCCCACTGTGAAATCAGAATGTTCTACCATGCCATCTGCAATGAAATCGAGGGCCCCCAAAAGCCCACAACCCAAAAGACAAGGTAGCTAAGATAAAAGGCAATGATTGCAGTGAATAATGGTGGCCTCTCAAGAGTGGGTCTGCCTGTGCAACTTGTGTTGATAATTTGGATTTGGCTTTTTGCTTGTTTGAAGATTTTGGGGGTCGTCTTTTGTTTGAGTTTAGAGGTAGCTGTGTGTGGTAAAATCCATGGATTTTTCCCACAAGTAGAGGAAATAGCAGGTTGGGGGCAAAATGTGCCATGGATACTGAAGGTGTGTGAGCCAAGAGATGAGCATATGGACGGATGGCTGCTTCTAAAAGAGTCTCTTCTTCCATACTGACAAATCATGGATGCTTTCAAGTTGCATGCCTGGACATTCATGGTTTCTTATTGTGTCTGTACTACTTTCTGAATAGGGATTATCTTCCATGCTTTTTCTTTTTTTTAAAGTTTAAATGTTCACTATTTTTATTTTATTTTACTTTAAGTTCTGGGATGCCTCTGCAGGTCTTGCAGGATTGTTACATAGGTATACATACGCCATGGTGGTTTGCTGCACCTTGCTTCCGTCACCTGCATTAGGCATTTCTCCTAATGTTATCCCTCCCCAATCTCCACACCTCCTACTATCCCTCCTCTAGCCCCCCACCCCCCAACAGACCCCAGTCTGATGTTCCCCTCCCTGTGTCCATGTGTTCTCATTGTTCAACACCCACTTATGAGTGAGAACATGCAGTGTTTTGTTTTCTGTTCTTGTATCAGTTTGCTGAGAATGATGGTTTTCAGATTCATCCATGTCCCTGCAAAGGACATGAACTCATCCTTTCTTATGGCTGCATAGTATTCCATGGTGTACATGTGCCACATTTTCTTTATCCGGTCTATCATTGACAGGCATTTGGATTGGTTCCAAGTCTTTCCTATTGTAAACAGTGCCACAATGAACATACATGTGCATGTATCTTTATAGTAGAATGATTTATACTCCTTTGGGTATATACCCAGTAATGGGATTGCTGGGTCAGATGGTATTTCTGGGTCTAGATCCTTGAGGAATCGCCACACTGTCTTCCACAATGGTTGAACTAATTTACACTCCCACCAACAGTATAAAAGTGTTCCTATTTATCCACATCCTCTCCAGCATCTTTTATCTCCAGATTTTTTAATGATCACTCTTCTAACTGGCGTGAGATGGTATCTCAGTGTGGTTTTGATTTGTATTTCTCTAATGACCAGTGATGATGAGCATATTTTCTTTACATTTATTTATTTATTTAATTTATTTATTTATATATTTATTGAGACAAAGTCTTGCTCAGTTGCCAGGCGCCAGGCTGGAGTGCAGTGACATGATCTCGGCTTATTGTAACCTCTGCCTCCCGGGTTCAAGCAATTCTCCTGTCTCAGCCTCCCAAGTAGCTGGGACTACAGGCATGTGCCACCACTCCCAGCTAATTTTTGTACTTTTAGTAGAGATGGGGTTTCACCATGTTGGCCAGGATGGTCTCGATCTCTTGACCTCGTGATCCTCCTGCCTCAGCCTCCCAAAGTGCTGTGATTACAGGCATGAGCCACTGCGCCCAACTGATGAGCATATTTTCATATGTTTGTTGGCCGCATAAATGTCTTCTTTTGAAAAGTGTCTATTCGTATCCTTTGCCCACTTTTTGATAGGGTTGTTTGTTTTTTTCTTGTATATTTGTTTTAGTTCTTTGTAGATTCTGGATATTAGCCCTTTGTCAAATGGGTAGCTTGCAAAATTTTTATTCCATTCTGTTGGTTGCTAGTTCACTCTAATGATTGTTTCTTTTGCTGTGCAGAAGCTGTTAAGTTTAATTAGATCCCATTTGTCTATTTTGGCTTTTGTTGCCAATGCTTTTGGTGTTTTAGTCATGAAGTCCTTGCCTATGCCAATGTCCTGAATGGTATTGCCTAGGTTTTCTTCTAGGGTTTTTATGGTGTTAGGTCTTATGTTTAAATCTCTAATCCATCTGGAGTTAATTTTAGTGTAAGGTGTCAGGAAGGGGTCCAGTTTCAGCTTTCTGCACATGGCTAGCCAGTTTTCCCAACACCATTTATTAAACAGGGAATCCTTTCCCCATTGCTTGTTTTTGTCAGGTTTATCAAAGATCAGATTGTTGTAGGTGTGTGGCTTTACTTCCAAGGCCTCTGTTCTGTTCCATTGGTCTGTATCTTTGTTTTGGTACCAGTACTATGCTGTTTTGATTACTGTAGGCTTGTAGTATAGTTTGAAGTCAGGTAGTGTGATGTCTCCAGCTTTGTTCTTTTTGTGGAGGATTGTCTTTGGTATGTGGGCTGTTTTTTGGTTCTATATGAAGTTTAAGGTGGTTTTCCCCATTTCTGTAAGAAGGTCAATGGTGGGCAGGCATGGTGGCTCACGCCTGTAATCCTAGCACTTTGGGAGGCCGAGGTGGGTGGATCACCTGAGGTCAGGAGTTCAAGACCAGCCTGGCCATCAGGGTGAAACCTCATCTTAAAAAAAAAAAAAAAAAAGAAGGTCAATGGTAGCTTGATGGGGATAGCACTGAATCTATAAATTACTGTGGGCAATATGGCCATTTTCACCATATTGATTCTTCCTAACCATGAGCATGGAATGTTTTTCCATCTGTTTGTGTCCTCTCTTATTTCCTTGAGCAGTGGTTTGTAGGTCTCCTTGAAGAGGTCCTTCACATCCCTTGTTAGTTGTATTCTTAGATGTTTTATTCTTTTTGTAGCAATTGTGAATGGGGGTTCACTCTTGATTTGGCTCTCTGTCTGTTATTGGTGTATAGAAATGTTTGTGATTTTTGCACATTGATTTTGTATCCTGAGACTTTGCTGAAGTTGCTGATCATCTTAGGAAGATTTTGGGCTGAGATGATGGGGTCTTCTGAGTATACAATCATGTTGTCTGCAGATAGAGACAATTTGACTTTCTCTTTTCCTAATTGAATACCCTTTATTTCTTTTTCTTGCCTGATTGCTCTGGCTAGAACTTCCAATACTATATTGAATAGGAATAGTGAGAGAGGGCACCCTTGTCTAGTGCCAGTTTTCAAAGAGAATGCTTCCAGTTTTGTCCATTCAGTATGATATTGGCTGTGGGTTTGTCATAAATAGCTTTTATTATTTTGAGATATGTTCCACTGATACCTAGTTTAAGAGTTTTTAGCATAAAGGGCTGTTGAATTTTGTCCAAGGCCTTCTCTACATCTATTGAGATAATCATGTGGTTTTTGTCCTTGGTTCTGTTTATGTGATGGATTATGTTTATAGATTTGCATATGTTGAACCAGCCTTGCATCCCTGGGATGAAACCTACTTGATTGTGATGGATAAGCTTTTTGATGTGCTGTTGCATTCAGTTTGCCAGTATTTTATTGAAGATTTTTGCATCGATGTTCATCATGGATATTGGCCTGAAATTTTCTTTTTCAGTTGTGTCTCTGACAGGTTTTGGTATCAGGATGATGTTGGTCTCAAAAATGAGTTAGGGAGGATTCCCTCTTTTTGTATTGTTTGGGATAGTTTCAGAAGGAGTGGTACCAGCTCCTCCTTGTACGTCTGGTAGAAATCGGCTGTGAACCCATCTGGGTAGGTAGGCTATTAATTGTTGTCTCAACTTCAGACCTGTTGTTGGTCCATTCAGGGATTCAGCTTCTTCCTGGTTTAGTCTTGGGAGGGTGTAAGTGTCCAGGAATTTATCCATTTCTTCTAGATTTACTGGTTTATGTGCATAAAGTTGTTTGTAGTAATCTCTGATGGTAGTTTGTGTTTCTGTGGAATTGGTGGTGATATCCCCTTTATCATTTTTTAATTGCATCTATTCAGTTCTTCTCTCTTTTTTTTTTTATTAGTCTGGCTAGCAGTCTATCTATTTTGTTAATCTTTTCAAAAAACCAGCTACTAGATTTATTGATGTTTCTGAAGGATTTTTTTGTGTCTCTATCTCCTTCAGTTCTACTCTGATCTTAGTTATTTCTTGTCTTCTGCTAGCTTTTGAATTTGTTTGATCTTGCTCCTTTAGCTCTTTTAATTATGACAGTAGGATGTTGATTTTAGATCTTTCCTCGCTTCTCATGTGGGCATTTAGTGCTATAAATTTCGCTGTAGACACAGCTTTAAATGCGTCTCAGAGATTCTGGTACATTGTGTCTTCGTTCTCATTGGTTCTCATTGGTTTTCTGCCTTCATTTCATTATTTATCCAGTAGTCGTTCAGGAGCAGGTTGTTCAGTTCCCATGTAGTTGTGTGGTTTTGAGTGAGTTTCTTAATCCTGAGTTCTACTTTGATTGCACTGTGGTCTGGGAGACTGGTTGTTATGATTTCCGTTCTTTTGCATTTGCTGAGGAGTGATTTACTTCCAATTATGTGGTCAATTTTAGAGTAGGTGTGATGTGGTGCTGAGAAGAATGTATATTCTGTGGATTTGGGGTGGAGAGTTCTGTAGATGTCTATTAGGTTTGCTTGGTCCAGATCTGAGTTCAACTCCTGGATATCCTTGTTAATTTTCTGTCTCATTGATCTGTCTAATATTGACAGTGGAGTGTTAAAGTCTCCCGCTATTATTGTGTGGGAGTCTAAGTCTCTTTGTAGGTCGTTAAGAACTTGCTTTATGTATCTGGGTGCTCCGGTATTGGGTGAATATATATTTAGGATCATTAGCTCTTCTTGTCGCATTGATCCTTTTACCATTATGTAATCCCCTTCTTTGTCTCTTTTGATCTTTGTTCGTTTAAAGTCTATTTTATCAGAGACTAGGATTGCAACTCCTGCTTTTTTTTGCTCTCCATTTGCTTGGTAAATCTTCCTCCATCCCTTTATCTTGAGCCTATGTGTGTCCTTGCATGTGAGATGGGTTTCCTGGATACAGCACACCGATGGGTTTTGGCTTTTTATCCAGTTTGCCAGTCTATGTCTTTTGATTGGGGCATTTAGCCCATTTACATTTATGGTTAATATTGTTATGTGTGAATTTGATCCTGCCATTTTGATGCCAGCTGGTTGTTTTGCCCATTAATTGATGCAGTTTCTTCATTGTATCGATGGTCTTTACCATTTGGTACGTTTTTGCAGTGGCTGGTACTGGTTGTTCCTTTCCATGTTTAGTGCTTCCTTCACGAGCTCTCGTAAGGCAGGCTTGTGGTGATGAAATCTCTCAGCAATTGCTTGTCTGTAAAGGATTTTATTTTTCCTTCACTTATGAAGCTTAGTTTGACTGGATATGAGATTCTGGTTTGAAAGTTATTTTCTTTAAGGATGTTGAATATTGCCCCCTACTCTATTCTGGCTTGTAGGGTTTCTGCCGAGAGATCCGTGGTGAGTCTGATGGGCTTCCCAACCTTTCTCTCTGGCTGCCCTTAACATTTTTTCCTTCATTTCAACCCTGGTGAATCTGATGATTATGTGCCTTGGGGTTGCTCTTCTTGAGGAACATCTTTGTGGTGTTCTCTGTATTTCCTGGATTTGGATGTTGGCCTACCTTGCTAGGTTGGGGAAGTTCTCCTGGGCAATATCCTGAAGAGTGTTTTCCAGCTTGGATTCATTCTCCCCGTCACATTCAGGTACACTAATCAAACATAGATAGGACTTTTAACATAATCCCATATTTCTCAGAGGGTTTTTTTCATTTCTTTTCACTCTTTTTTCTCTAATCTTGCCTTTTCATTTTGCTTCATTGAGTTGATCTTCATTCTCTGATATTTTTTCTTCTGCGTGATTGATTTGGCTGTTGAAACTTATGTATGCGTCATGAAGGTCTCATGCTGTGGTTTTCAGCTCCGTCAAGTCCTTTATAGACTTGATGGTTATTGTAGTTAGCATTTCGTCAAACCTTTTTTCAAGATGTGTAGTTTCTTTGCATTGGGTTAGAACATGTTCCTTTAGCTCAGAGAAGTTTGTTATTACCCACCTTCTGAAGCCTGCTCTGTCAGTTCCTCAAACTCATTCTCCATCTAGTCTGTTCCCTTGCTGGTGAGGAGTTGTGATCCCTTGGAGGAGGAAAGGCATTCTGGTCTTTGGTGATTTCATCCTTTTTGTGCTGGTTTCCTCCCATCTTTGTGGATTTATCTACCTTTGGCCTTTGTAGTTGATGACTTTCGGATGTGGTCTCTGAGTGGACGTCCTTTCTGTTGGTGTTGAAGCTATTTCTTTCTGTTTTTTAGTTTTCCTTCTAACAGGCCCCTCTGCTGCAGGACTGCTGGAGGTCCACTCCAGACCCTGCTTGCCTGGGGATCACCTGCTGGGGCTGCAGAACAGCAAGGATTGCTGCCTGTTGCTTCCTCTGGTAGCTTCATCCCAGAAGGGTGCCCACCAGATGTCAGCCAGAACTCTCCTGTATGAGACGTCTCTTTGGATATATGGGGATCAGGGAGCCACTTGAGGAGGCAGTCTGTCCCTTACTAGAGCTCAAGTGCTGTTCTGGGAGCTTCTATGCTCCCTTCAGAGCTACTGGGCAGGGATGTTTAAGTCTTCTGCAGTGGAACTCACAGCTGCGCCTTTTCCCAGGTGCTCTGTCCTGGGAAGTTGGGGCTTTATTTATAAGTTCCTGATGTGCTGCTGCCTTTTTTCAGAGATGCTCTGCCCAGCAAGGAGGGAGTCTATCACAGGCTGCCTGCAGAGGCGTTGCTGAGCTGCTACGAGCTCCTCCCAGCTGCTGTGTAAACTTCCTTGCTATTTTGTTTACAAAGGTAAGGTTAGAACTGCTTCGGCAACAGGGGATTACCTCGGTAATGGCGGACTGCCTCAGTAATGGTGGACGCCCTTCCCACCACTGAGCTTGACTGTCTTGGGTCAAGCTCAAAGTGTTGTGCTGGCTGTGAAACTCTCAAGCCAGTGGGTTTCAGTTTGCTGGTCTTTGTGGGGGTCAGACTTGCTAAGCCAGATCACTTGGTTCCCTGGCTTCAGCCCCGTTTTTTCCAGGGGATTGGGCAGCTCTGTCTTGCAGGCATTCCAGGCACCAGTTAAAGTGGCCACCCAGATTTGTGCTGGAAACCCAAAGCACCATTCTGCCTGGTGGGCATCTCCTGGTCTGTGGGCCGTAAAGACTGTGGGAGAAGCGCAGTATCTGAACTGGAGTGCTGGAACAGCTGGAAAAGGTCCTGATGGCCTCTGTTGGGTAGGAGGGGGAGGTCCTCCAGCCCGTTGCACTTCCTGGGTGATGCAGCACCCCACCCTGCCTCGGCTATACCCACTGTCCAACAAGTCCCATTGAGACAAACCTGGTACCTCAATTAGTAATGTGGAGATCACTCGCCTTCTGTGTCGCTGCACTCCAGAGCTGTTCCTGTTCAGCCATCTTGGCAGAAGTTTCCTTTTTTTTTGAGATGGAATTTCACTCTTGTTGCTCAGGCTGTAGTGCAATGGCACAATCTTAACTCACTGCAACCCTGCCTCCTGGGTTCAAGCAATTCTTCTGGCTCAGCCTCCCAAGTAGCTGGGATTACAGGCACGCACCACCACGTCTGGCTAATTTTGTATTTTGTTAGTAGAGATGGGGTTTCACCATGCTGGTCAGGCTGGTCTTGAACTCCTGACCTCAAGTGATCTGCCCACTTCAGCTTCCCAAAGTGCTGGGATTACAAGTGTGAGCTACTGCATCCAGCCTCTTCCATGCTGTTAATTCTCATGTACCTATCTCCTAGGACCAATTGGCCAAATGCTGGGATCTGTGTTTATTCATCTCCAATTGTCAGTGCTGTGCATGTGCTGTTAGTTTACTTGTCTGTCTTCTCTGCATCGCTGTTTTATTCCCTCTGACACTCTAAGATTACAGTCTGCCAGGGCTGGGACTATATCGTTTGCTTTCTCTTGTCCCAACAACTAGGATAGGACATTTTATGTTGTGGAACTGACAAAGAGATTTCTGAAATTTCCGTCAGTGGACTTGATCCACCATAAACCATGGAAATTAAATACTAGAATGTTTACTATTGGGCAGTTTGCTCAATATGGCTAAGCCTTGGTTTCTTCTCTTTAGAGCAGGGATGATAATATCACATGGAATCATTGTGAAGTTAATTGAGAAAATTCATGTAAAGAACTTAATGCAATGCTTGACACATAGAGATGTCATTCCATTATTGATATACTAACTTCCTCTAGAAATTAACAGGATGAACCAGGATAGTAACAATGAGACCGTGCTGTGGCCTGGAGAGAGGGCGTGGAACTGCAGCTGTACTGGGAGGGGCTGTGAGGAAGGAGCTGAGCAGAGAAATGTGGCTTTGGCCAGGAGAAGCCAGGGAGGGATCTGGGGAAGAGAAACCCTGACTCCATTCCTTGTCCTCTGATCCCTTGTTGTTTGCTTCCCACTGGCCAAATCCCAAAGGACACTGGCCAGCAAGGCAGCCCCAGATGATGGCATTCATAGGGGACAGGCTCCTGGGGCTTAGATAGGGACTGGCACATCTTCCTGATGGGCTGTGCACACACCCTGTTGTTGCCCACGAATTCCATTTTCCATCAGAATCCTTGGCCTGACCAGTCTTCCTTCTTTACAGGATCGCCAGATCCTGGGACTGGAAAGGACCCTGTGATCACTGTCTTCACGCAGTCCCTTCCTGCGGAGGGAAGATTGAGGTCATCTCCAGTGTGGCCTTGGTGGCGGTCAAATGGCATTGTTTTTATTGGTGTTGCCAGATTCTGCTGGGGAGCAGAGCACACAGAGCATGCTCAGAACATGGTGGTGGATGGGATCTGCTGTTTCTCATGGATTTTTATTTTTTATCTTATTTTATTTATTTATTTTTTACCTATGTATCCAAGGCATGAAGCAGGCATGGGCACAGATCAGAAGCCAAGCTGGGATGAACAAAGGTTGCTTTGTCCCTGGCTGGTATGAGGTGGGCACCAGCAACCAGATGCCACTCTACCCAGGTCAGGGACAGATTTTTTTTTTTTTAGCCTTTACAGTAGCGTCACATTTTTACACTGATCCACGTGTTGCCTTTCTCATTCATTGGACTGTTTCTTGCGAGTGTCTTCCTCTTAGCATCTGTGTTTTTGGAGGGACCCTGCCCTTGAGAACGGGAGACCTGTGCTGTGCTCCTCCTGATCCCCTGGGACATTTCCTATTAGGGCTGAGCACACGGGGCCAGCACGCACTTTCTGAGTTAAATTTCGCAAGGATTACATGGAAAGCTGTGACTTTTTCTGAGTCCTAAAACCGAGGAGCACTGTTGGTTTCTCCCTTTTCCTTTCTAGGGTCATGGTGGGAGATGTCTGTTCCTGCACGTGTAGCTCCATGAGAGGAGAAAAGCCCCTTTCCTCCCAGCAGAACCACTGCCTGTCTGACAGGCATTACAGGAAATCCTAAAGATGGAGGATCTGTGCACATTCCTTTTAGGTCCACCTGTCATGTCCTTGCCACGCTGGTCATTTGTCACTTTTATGTCTGTTTGATACAAAAGAGGGGAAGAGATGTTCTGGGAAGGGAAGGACATGGTCCCTTTGACACCGTGGTTTGACTGCAAGGGATCAAGTGAGTCCTTTGAGGACATTTTGACGTGCCATAGCCCGTCAGGTACAAGATGACGCCCAGACCAACCCTTGCTGCCGTGAAACCACTGTATAAACTCTTGTCATGTCAGTCAGCTGGGGCTTACGATGTTTTCAATGAAAACAATCTTTCCTGCATCCCTGTTGTGTGCAGGAAACAGCTGCCTGGATGTTCCTCAGTCCTGCCCTGTTCTGTGTGTCTTCTTGATGGCTGCCTTGCCCAGGGTTTAGTTCCTGGGAACACCTCGTAGTACTGCTCCCAGCTGGTTGCAAAGACAAAGGGAATCTGAGACAAAAGGAACAAAGGCCATTGATTCATAAAATTGCCACCAGGGAACCCACCTGCTGTGGCTTTTCTTACAGCAGGATTCAGAGGTGCTAGAGAGGACAGTGGATTTTCTAGAATTAAAAGGGAATACTTGACAAGGCTTCTCTTAAGGGGTCAGTTTTAGAAGCAAGGAGACTTAATTGGTTTTAGGGTACATTGGCAGACCATGGTGTGGCTGCAAGGGAGCAGGTAAGCCTTTTGGGGACATTTTGAAAGAGGAAGGATTATTTACTATTAGGGGCGGGGAGCAGGAAGCTTTCTATGGCTGGATGTTTTCTGGAGCAAGTTGGGATCAGAGTGTTCCTTTTGGGTCCACCTGTCATGATGTCCTTGCCACGCCAGGCCGTTTCTCACTTTAATGTCTGTTTGATATGGAAGAGGGGAAGCGAAGTGCTGGGAAGGGCAGGGCATGGTCCCGTTGAATGATACTGAAGGGGGAAGGGTGTGGTCCCTGGCTAGGGCTCCATCCCCAGGCCTGTGCCGACAGACCTAGGTGAGGACAGGCATTTTTGTTTTTCTGCCCAAATGTTGCATTTCCCAAGAGCACCCTGACCTGCCATACCCGCATCTTGTGCCTGTAAAAACCCCAAGACCGTAGCAATCAGACACGCAGGTGGCTGGACGTCGAAAGGGGTGCATCAGCGGAGGCACACATGGGCGTCAGGGCGTCAGGAGGGTACACCGACCGGTAGAACGATGCCGGAGTTCGGCTGGGGCAGTTGGAGGAGAGCCCAGGTTCCTGAGCGGCCTGACTCCAAGGGAAAACCATCTCCCTTCTGGCTCCCCTGTCTGCTGAGGGCGTCTTCCATTCATTCTCCAAGCCCACATGTGCTCCAATTCTTCCGGTGCACTAAGGCAAGAACCCTGGGATACAGAAAGCCTCTGTCCTTCCGATAAGGCAGGAGTCTAATTGAATTGACTAGCACAAGCTGCCTATGGATGGCTAAACTAAAAGAGCACCCTGGAACACTGGAGTTGCAGCTGTAAACATTCACTCCTAGACACTGCCATGGGGTTGGAGCCCTCCAGCCTGCCTGTCTATATGCTCCCTAGAGATTTGAGCAGCGGGGCGCTGAAGAAGCCAGCCATAGCCCCCATCGCATGCCCTGTGAGGGGGACAAGGGAACTTCTGCCGTTTCATGTTGATACAGAGGTGGTATGTGTGAGTAGGAGAGGGATGGTGTTGGCGAGAGGTGAGTGATGGGGGACTGCACGCTGACCAAAGCCGGTCTCCCGTGTACAGCTTTTCAGTGTGAGTAGCAGATAACAAAACTGCTAATCGGAGATTGGGCTGGCTGGAACTCTTTCCCAAGCCTCACTCTCATGTTATCATGAAAGGCCCAGGTAAGTTTCTGCGTGGACAGAAGCTCCCCATTAAACTAACAAAACAGGTCATACTCCATGGAGTTTGTAGGTGAGGTGCCACCTCTCTTCCTTCGATAGTCCTTACAGGACTATGACTTTCAAAGGTAAGTTGTCACATGTTCCAGAAGTGTGATTCTGTTTCCCTTGCAAGCAGCTCCAGGCATCTGGCATTTTCTAAGTCAATGGCCCCTGCATCCTGCAGCTCTCCTAGAGGCTAACCCTGAAACTATGGGACGAAGGGCTTCATGCAGCACGAAGAGAATGTCTGTAAAGTGCTAAATAACAAGCTGTCAATAAATAACTCTAAAATGTAAGTGGTCTAACTGTAAAATGTAAATAAAGAACTGTAAAATGTACCTGAAGGGTTCATAGCAAGCCTCTGGCATGGAGAAGGATACCTGAAGCTCCTCTAGTTGCTGCGATGGTAGAGGGTGGGGGTGGGCTTTACGGTGTTCTTCCCATCTGACAGATGAAGAAAACGGAGGGCTGAGAAGATAAATAACTTGCCTGAGTGCTCACTGTTAGTGACAGGCAGAAACAGCCCTGCAACCAGATTGCCTGTGTTTGATTCAAACCCTCTGTCGAGCGCATGCTCTGAACCTTCAACGGTGACTCAGGGTGTTGGTGGGCAGAGGCTTGTGGTTGGTAAGCCGGGTGCCACCAGCTCTGCTCCTCCTGTCTTGACTGGCTTGTCACCCTAAAGAGTGGCTGCGTAGGAGCCTAGTTGTACCCAGCCCTGCTCCTGGCACCCCTTTCTTCCTCATGCTCCCTGGCTCAGACCATCTTCCCTGGGTCAACAGTTGCTCTCGTGCTGTGGGTGAGAAGTCCAGCTCTTTTCAGGATCTATGTGACTCAACACAGAAAAATGCCTTAAGAGTACCTTTAAGGTGGTCAGTATTTGAGCCTGTCCTTAAAAGTTCTCAAACACATTTTGTAGGAATTAAACAATTATTTGCCCAGCCTATACTGGATTTCAAAACTATGAAGCCTTGCAGAGATGAATTATTTGATGACAAAGTGGATTCTATCAAGAAAGATGAAATCCATTCTATTTAAATTTTTTCTTTTTGAGAATGAAGACAGTTTTAATATTACCTTTCCAATCTGGATGCTTTTTTTTTTTTTTTTTTTCAAGACAGAGTCTTTCTCCATCACCCAGGTTGGAGTATAGTGGTATAGTGATGTGATCATGGCTCACTGTAGCCTTGACCTCTCGGGATCAAGCGATCCAACTGCCTCAGCACCCTGAGTAGCTGGGACTATGGGTGTATGCCACCATGCCTGGCTATTTTTTTCTATTTCTTGTAGAGATGGGGTCTCACTATATTGCCAAGGCTGGTCTTATCTCGAACTCCTGGGCTCAAGTGATTTACCTGCCTTAGGCTCCCAGAGTGCTGGGATTACAGGTGTGAACCACTGCACCCAGCCGCATTTTTATTGCTTTTTCTTGCTGTGTTGAATGGTGAAGACTTCCAGTATAGTATTGTGGTGAGAACAGATATTTCAAGCCTGGAAGATGCTAAAAAGCAGTTTGCCATTTGTAAAGAAAGTTTGGGATATTAGCTAGAATTATGCACTACCATAAACATGATAAATCTCACATTATTCAAAACATGAAGTTAAAATCCATAGCAATTGTATTTTAGCTTCCGACGCTACAGAAATGTGTTTATGCCTGGAATTTCCACAGTTAAATTCATTTTATGAAAATAAATATCAGTGATATCTCTTTAAAGCATTAAAAAAATTAAAAACCTGAAATGTGATATAAAATTGACACCCTAAAGTCTTACTCTAACTTTGTTAACTGGAATGTTAGCATTATGGAATTTAGATGAAAAAAGTTCTTAAATTTAAGCTAGTCTTACAGTCCGTTTGATGCTTGAATTCCTTTTACCAAGTTTTTAAAATGTCTTTGTGATAAATAATTAACTATTTTCTGGAATAGCTCATTTCACCTTCAGATTTTGCTAATTGTTTGCATAACCATGGTTAAGTCTTCAACTGAATTGGATCTCAGTATTTTCTGCCCACTGGTTCTTGCTCAAGTCTTTTCTTTCTCTGAGACATCTTTTCTAAATGTTAAGGGTTATAAGTGACATTGAAAATCTTCATATTTGATCATGTAATTCTTCATGTATTCTATCATATAATTCCATGCTCTCTTTCTCCTGGTCTCTCTCTTCTGAACATAATTCAGGTTTTATAAATCCCTGGTAAAAGTGAGACATATAAAACTAACTGTCCAGGAGTTTTTTTGGTTTGTGTTTTTTTTTTTTTTTTTTTGAGACAGAGTCTCATTCTGTCACCAGGCACCAGGCTGGCATGCAGTGGTGTGATTTTGGCTCACTGCAACCTCCACCTCCTGAGTTCAAGCAATTCTCCTGCATTAGCCTGTCGAGTAGCTAGAACTACAGGCACGCGTCACCACGCCCAGCTAATTTTTTGTATTTTTTAGTAGAAGCAGAGTTTCACCATGTTGGCCTGGATGGTCTCGATTTCTTGACCTTGTGATTCACCCGCCTTGACTTCCCAAAGTGCTGGGATTACAGGCGTGAGCCACTGCGCCTGGCCTGATTCATGTTTTAAACACTATGCTTTGATAGCCAGACTAAGAGGACTTTTGCTCTTTTTGTAGCAAATCCCAGAGCTTCAGGTAGAATTAATCATCCCCATTTTATACTTGAAAAGTAAAGAGGCATCAGTTCTTTAAAACAGAATACCAGTTTGACTTGTCTGTGTTCTGTAGTAGCTTTCTCCATTACTGTTACTTTCCATAGGAAAATTTTTCATATACCAGGGTACGTGCTTCAAGTTTAAATAATAATGTCTCCTTTGGCTAGTTTCTGTGGAGATGATCTCTTATCACATCCATTCTTTCATTAGGTGTATATTGCACTTAGGTTCATGGGCTCTGAGATAGGTACGAGATTTATCAAATGAAGATTCAGAGAGGTTCCTAAAATAATGTCCTTTATATTACAACATAATGACTGCTAGAAAGAAGCATAATAAAGTTAGTAATAAGTGGTAATAATTATTTGTCTCTGCATTGGGGAAACTGAGAGGATGGGAGGGCATTTGATCTGAAGAATGTAGGGCTGACTGAGCTGAAAAGGCATGGAAGGGCATTCCAGCCCCAGGGAACTGCATGGACAAAGCAATTAAGGTATGGTAACCGAAGGAGTTATACACACTGAGCTTCCTCTTCTTGCATATCTTGTATTTGGATTTTCAGGTTTCCTTTTTTGCTTGTTTTGGATATTTCTGTTTGCTGTGTCTCTTTCTTCGGAAAGTACTTGCAGGATCAGCTGTTTTGGACGACGGTAGAAAATACAGACAAGAACATTTTCCTCACTTTTTAAAATGGATTAACATATGGAGGAAGTGGGATAATTTTGATTTTGTCTTAGTCAAAATAGCCTATTTTAAATATTTTGTTGGCTGGGCATGGTGGCTCATGCCTGTAGTCTCAGCACATTGGGAGGCCGAGGCAGGAGCATGGCTTGAAGCCAGAGTTGGAGAGCCGTCCAGGCAACATAATGAGACCCCCTTCTCCATACACACACACACACACACCCACACATACATACACAAACATAAAAAACAAAAAACAAACAAAAAAACTGGGCGTGGTGGTGTGTGTCTGTGGTCCCAGCCACTTGAGAGGCTGAGGCAAGAGGATTGCTTGAGCCCGAGAGGTCAAGGCTGCAGTGAGCCAAGATCGCTCCACTGCACTCCAGCCTAGGCAAAAGAGTCAGAACTTGGCTCAAAAAGAAAAAAAAAAAAAAGATTTTGTAGGTGTTCTTTACTAATGGGCCAGACTCAGTGGGGAAGGGTAGCTTGAATCCATTCCATGAATGAAATGGAATGAATACTAAACTGGACCCGACGGGGCCATTGGTGAGGGCCTTGTGGAGACGCTGACGGAGGTGGGCAGCGTTGCAGGACAGGCAAAACCTGGCAGTGCAGTTTCATGTTGATGAAAATAAAAGCCTGGGCCAGGCATGGTGGCTCATGCCTGTAATCCCAGCACTCTGGGAAGCCAAGGTGGGCGGATCACCTGTGTAAGGAGTTTGAGACCAGCCTGACCAACATGACAAAACCCTTGTCTCTACTAAAAATACAAAAATTAGCTGGGCATGGTGGTGTATACCTGTAATCCCAGCTACTTGGGAGGCTGAAGCAGGAGAATCTCTTGAACCTGGGAGGCGGAGGCTGCAGTGAGCTGAGATTGCGCCACTGCACTCCAGCCTGGGTGACAGAGCGAGACTCCATCTCAAAAAAAGAAAAGAATAACAAAAAAGAAAAGAAAAGCCTGTGTGAAAAGCCTTAGCATTAGCACTCCTGGCAGAAACAGCTGCTGTGCGTGCCTCTGCTTTCGCAGCTGTTTGATGTAGGTGACAGGCAGACAGGAGAACAATCGGGCTTTTTCTTCTGGTTGAATTTGAGTTTCCTCTTTCATTTGTGGGTTATTGTTTGACATTCTCCGCTCTGTCAGCATCTTCTTTCCCAAGCTTTGAAGTGTGTCACAGACTGCTAGGAGACAGCTGAACTTTTTAAAGCTTTTTATTATGTGTGCTTGAAGACGGGGAGAGATGCTCCTTGTTGAGGGAAAAGTGCTTAACATTTGGCAAGAGAAGATGGTGCCTGCTTCCCTGACCTTCCCGCTGCCCCTCATGGCTGGTATGCAGGGGGAATATGAGTTTTCCCCGCTCCTCTCTGTGGCTTACTTTGTAGTAAAAATCTTGTGTTCTTGTGAAAATGATTGACACTGACAGTTTTGTCAATCAAGGAAAATGACCAAGGCAAGTCTCAAATCATTTCAGGAGGTTTATTTGCTCAAGTTAAGGATGGGTGCCTGGGAGAGAAGTCTATGCCTTTCTCCTAAGTTGATTTTGAGGTCTTTCAGTATTTACAGGGGAAAGGGCAGGATATTAAGAAATATGCAATTTTCATGTGAGAGGTGGGTAAATAGTCATTCATGCCTTTGTCTGGCTCGGTGAATCTGCATTTCTGCATAAGATAACATAGACCATAGGGCGGAGGAAACAATCAGATATGCATTTGTTTCAGGTGGGCAAAGAGATGACTTTGAGTTCTGTCCTATGTCCCCCACACCTGTGAAGATAAACTATTAATTGACATTACCACGTTGAACTTTAACAGAAATGTTTTAGGGTAAAGAACTTGGGGCTCACAAGGAGTTTCCTTGTGGGTAAAATACGAGGGAGGTATGTAGCTTTTCATCTTTGTCTCCGTCTTATTTGGGGAACCAAATGGGAGGCAGGCTTGCATGACCCAGTTGCCAGCTCGACTCTTCTCTTTGGCTTAGTGAGTTTAGGGTCTCAAGACTTATTTTCCTTTCACAGTTTCACTGCAAAAAGTGCGAAGGTCACAGTGATGGAAGACATAGAGAAGGCACAGCTTCCGCAGCTTACGGAGCCATTGTCTGACCTTGGAAACGATGGTGTATATTCCTAGAGAGAGTGAAGGAACGTCTTGTGTTCTTGTAACGCACAAGGAGGGAAAGGGAGCTGGCATTTATTAGCCTCCTGCTGTGTGCCGTGAATGCATTCATTTCATTCTCACATCGACCTTCAGATTGGGTATTGTGATCTCTTAAAAACGAGCACTTGGGTTGGGAGAGAAGAAATGATTTGCTAAGATTATCCAGGAGTAAGTGGAGCACCCGAGCACTGGCCTCCCCAGGGTCACAAGCTTCTATCTCTGCACCATGCTGCACTGAGTGTCTGGTTGGGGAAGGATGTGTGTTGACTTGCCCGCCCCCCCTTTCTTCTCACTCTTCTTATACTGCCTGGATTGGGGGGTGGTCATGATGTCAGATGATTGGCCCAAATTATCATGCAGTCATAATCATGAGCATGAATCCCAGGGAATGGAGGCATCAGGCATGATCTGGTTAGCAACGTGCTCCCTAAGTCTTGGCTGGAAGATGCCACGTCTTTCTCTGCTGGCCTGTGTCTATTCACCCTGCTGCTGACGTCTCTATGTGTCCAAAATGACACTGTCCTGACTGTTCCCAGAGCCTTGTTTGGTATATAGGCAGCGGCCATATAAAGGCACAGTTGCCCTTTTCATGCCCTGCTGTTTGGTCCAGGAACAGAGACAACTTTCTCAGCTGATGTTTTTGTTTTCTTTTCTCCTTTTCCGGGAGTCTGACCCTCAGGTCTCAGCCTGAGTGTGCAAGCTTTTCTTTGCCTTTGGAGGGAGGCAGGAATTTCTCCTATCCTGGTGGACTCAGCCAGAGATGGCTTCTTTTCTTAAGTTCTTCCTTATCAAAATTTTCCCAGCAGGAGGTAGTGGTTCATGATGGATGAGTTGGTCTCCTCACATCTGGAAAATAACCAGTGGGGACTGCCCCAGCAGGGGATTGGTGTGTGTGGAGCGTCTCTGTGGCTGACACCACATGGTGTCTCTGCATTTCACATCTGTGCAAGGTGGCTCGGGCATGCCGAGGTGCTGCAGACCAGCAGCACCTCCTGGACCAGCAGCACCTCCTGGACTAGCTCCTGGCAGAATCTCTGCTAGCCGAGAGGCACATTAGGGGAGTCATGCTGGACTTTGGATAGAAACCTACTGTCCTTGTTCCAGCTGGGACAACCTTTGAGAAATACCACACCCCAAGGGCAGGCAGTGGTTAAAAGGGGAGAAGAATAATTCACTGTCAGCATCCCTGTTAGCCCACCTGTCTCGACCCAGGGCAGATCACTTTGTTAGTATAATAGTTTTTACTCTGTTAAGCAAAGTTCCCCCCATTAAAACGTTCTCAGTGAAATCTTAGGCTCAAACACTCATCCCGCAGCCGCCCTCTGCCTCCCAGCACGGGTGGGATACTCTTGGATGCATTTACTCTTACCCCTTGCATGGCTGGAGTAAAGTGCTTCTGAAAACATCTCTTTTATTGATTCTGCAATACTTTTAAAAATTCCATTTCAAGAACAAGAACAGAGAACGCATGGTGTGACCAAAGGTCTCCCACTGGTGTGGAAAGGTAGCAGGCTGCTTTTGCAGCTTTGCCCAGGAGCTGGTGCCCTGGACAGTTGCTTCTCAACACTCCGGAGGAGCTCCCTCTGGCTGTAATCACCCACCAGCCTCCTCTGTATGAACAGCAGGGGTGAAACTCTTGACGTTACTTCTTCCTCTGCTGAATAAGCCAGATTATCTTCTGAGGAATAATTGAAGTCTTAATGCAGTATACCTAAGCAAAATTATCTAACGCTCTGCAATTTTTTTGTACAACAGTTTCATCTGGAAGACAGGCCATTGAAACCCAGCATTTGTGTTCAAGGAAGAAAATGTATCCAAAGAAAATGTATCCAAATGTATACAAAGAAGTATAATTTGGCTTTTGGAGACACGGGCAGCTTCATTTCTCATTTGTTCATTCAAAACTCTCCGCTGGGCTTCTAAGTGCCACACCCTATCCAGAATGATGAAAGATACAGAAAATGGTCCCTGCTGACCTTCTGGAGTTATTGACTAGTGAGAAAGGTGGGTGATATTCCAAGGTTTCTACCAAGAATTAATAAAATACAACCCCAATAATTAAAGTGATACAGTATAATGCAAGGTGCTATGAGTAGTAAATAAGGAAGTGAGGATTAAAGGTAAGGAGTTAGCTGAGCAGGGAGGGAAAGAAGAAAGCAAAGCCAGGAAGGAGCAGGAGGGTCAGGAACTGAAAGGGGGCTGCGTGCAGTGGCTCATGCCTCTATTCCCAGCACTTTGGGAGATGAAGGTAGGTGGATCCCTGGAATTCAGGAGTTCGAGACCAGCCTGGATAACATAGGAAAAACCCGTCTCTACAAAAAATACAAAATTTCACTGGGTGTGGTATGCATGTCTGTAGTCACTTGGGAGGCTTGGTATGCAGCCACTTGGGAGGCTGAGGCAGGAGGATAGTTTAACCCTGGGATGTGGAGGTTGCAGCGAACCAAGATGGCACCACCACACTCCAGCCTGGGTGACAGAGTGGGACCCTGTCTCAAAAAAGCGAAAAACAAAACAAAACAAAACAAAACTCCATACAACTGAATGGGAATAAGGATGTCCTGATGGCCAAGAGGAGGCAGGGGAAGTCACCTGGAAAAACAGGACATTGAGGACATTGCCAGCCAAATGAAGGAGTCTTTGGTTCTCATCTTAAGAATTGCCAAACTTGTTTGTCAAGAAGAAAATCTCTAGCCATGTAGAGTTAAGATGGCTTCATGTAGCACAGTTAAATCTGAGTGCTGAATATTGCTTCCATTGCCCCTTGTTTAGGATGCCTCATGTAAATTGAAATCCAGCAGGCTAGTTTCTAGAATGATCATACTCCCTTGTTTTAATTAATTAATTAATTAACGATTTGGTTCTGGGGCCTCAGTCTCCCGAGTGGCTGGATTATAGGTGTGTGCCTCCATGCCTGAGTAATTTTTGTATTTTTTGTAGAGATAGGGTTTCGGTGTATTGGCTGGGCTGGTCTTGAACTCCTGAGCTCAAGTGATTCACTGACCTCAGCCTCCCAAGTGGTGGGATTATGGGCATGAGTCATCATGCCCAGCCTCTTGTTTAAAATCTTCCTCTTCCTCCCCCAACCCTTTGCCTGTGGTTTGCATGCTGAATTCTTGTCACTCTGGAATTCTTCGTGGAGACCTTACTGAAGCAGCCTAGAGTCTAGGGGTCTACCAGTAGGGCCACAAGCTTCCAGAATAATCTGGGAGAAGATGTTCTTTGGGAGAAAGCGCTTGTCTTTGTTTCCAGGGTGTTTTATGTGGGGTTAAAGATACCATCATCCTTTTATTTCACTAGATATAGACAGTTACAAAGGTTTTACAAACTTTTCAGGGTTTTCTAATATGGCTGGTTGCACAGAATAATCGGCAGCCCTATTAATGATATTCTGGTGATCCTCTTTTGCTGTGGTATTAATTTGTTTTGTTTAGTTTTGGGTCAGGAGAAAGATCTCAGTGCTTTGATTCTTAGCTTATGGGGTAATCAAAGGCTTACTTTAAAAAAAAAGTCCATTGTAGACTGGCCTTCCTAAATCTATGAACACCATATTTTGGCACTGTGGACAAAGTTGTTCAATAAAATTGTTTAGTGTTATTTGAGTTGTTAATCAGAAAAGAATGCATCAGAGATTTAAATGCATTGGGTTATAAAAGTATTGACTGTGCTTTTGGCTGCTCAGAGATTGGGGGCTGCAGGTTAATGTACTTAAGTTAAAAAAAAAATAAAATAGAGCTTCAGCAGGGTGTAGATTGTAGAGTGAGGTGAGGGGACAGAGCCTGAATGGGGGCTGGACCCTCTTAGCATATCCACCTTCTCTTTCTTATTGTCTGAATCCAAGTCCCACGGCTGGGTGAGGTTATCTTCTCCATGTTCAAGGGAGAATAAGAGTCTAGGAGGTGGCCGGGCGCGGTGGCTCACGCCTGTAGTCCCAGCACTTTGGGAGGCTGAGGTGGGCGGATCGCAAGGTCAGGAGTTCGATATGGTGAAACTCTGTCTCTACTAAAAATACAAAAATTAGCTGGGCATGGTGGCAGGCGCCTGTAGTCCCAGCTACTTGGGAGACTGAGGTAGGAGATTTGCTGGAAACTAGGAGGCAAAGGTTGCAGTGAGCCGAGATCATGCCACTGCACTCCAGCGTGGGTGACAGAGTGAGACTCCATCTCAAGAAAAAAAAAGAGCCTAGGAGGTTAAGTGTATCTTCCCAGCATGAAGAAGCGCAGTGGATAGGTTGGAAGAGTGCAACACTTCCCTCTTGTGGTGAGTTCTGGGGGGGGCAAGTCTGGCCCTCCATACAGTTGAGGGAAACCCCCGTGGCCATTCTCCATGACCAGTGCCATACCGTACACAGCAAGTGCTCAGTAAATGCTGGGAGATGATCTTTGCTGTGAA
Source organism: Alouatta palliata (assembly GCA_004027835.1). NCBI lineage: Eukaryota > Metazoa > Chordata > Mammalia > Primates > Atelidae > Alouatta > Alouatta palliata. The sequence goes on along the minus strand of PVKV010005709.1, from coordinate 43,259 downwards.
CTGAATAGTGTCTCCTTAAAATTCCTGCATTGAAGCCCTAACTCCCAAAGGGATGGTGTTTGGAGAGGAGGAATTCAGGAGGTGAGTGGGCTCAGTGAGGTCCTCAGGGTGGAGCCCTTGTGAAGGGATGAGAGCCCCTGTAGGGAGAGGCACCAGGGCTGTCTCTCTGCCATTGTGAGGACACAGCAGGAAGCCGAAGAGGCCCTCGCCAGAAGCTGCTGTGCGCTCTGCCAGCACCCTGATCTCAGACTCCAGTCTCCAGTGCCGTGAAAAAATACATTTCTGATATTTAAGCCACCCAGTGTGTGGTATTTTGTGGTGGCAGCCTGAGGTGACTAAGACAATTCTTAAAATGCCTTCCAGGTCTAAAGTTGTCAGTTGAGACCAGTGATCATGTGCACAAATCCCTGTCGCTTTCCTCCCCCGTCACTTAGTTTGATTGGAGGCTTCTCTGTTGTATGGATGAATGGGACAGAGAGGCCTTGTCGGACTCCAGACTCATGGGCCCACAAAACCCTGACAAGGACCGTGGACCCCTTGATGTCCTCTGCCAGAGTCCACACTGCTCACATGCTCCTCTAGGCCACTCTGAACTGCCCTGCCTGTCTCCAGCCTCCTTTCTCAGCTTTCCCTCTGCACACCGTGCTGTTTCTGGAACCCACAGGGCCCTTCTGGATTCCCTGCCTCTGCCTGCTGGCCTCCCTGGAGCAGGTCTCCCTGAATATCCACAGGCAGGACCTCTGTTCTCTCCCCTGCCCCATTAAAGAAAAACCAGAGCTGGACAGCAGGTAGAGGGTGAAGACAGATTCTATTCAGGAACTATTGCAGCAGGGGAAAGAGACCTCAGTATAGAGCCGGGCTGAATTCTGACTACAGCATGGACAAGTGGGCATGTGCAGCCCAGAAGCAGGCGGAAGGCTCAGCAGGTGGAAAGTTTCTAAGAGGAGATCCCAGGGGCGAGGGGGATTCTGGCTAAAACCACCTTGCAGGGGCCAGACCAGGGTGACCAGACACCAAGGGTGGAAGATGAGGAACCGATCAGATAGTGATGGTGGGGATTTGGAGGCAGAGGCCAGGGTGGCCAGACACCAAAGGGTGAGGGACGAGGAACTGATCAGATAGTGACGGTGGGGGATCCTGGCCAAACCAACTTTGCAGGATTCCTGCTAAAACGGCAGTGCAGGGACAGACATGGAGATGCAAAGGTGGAGGCCTGGTTGGGATGAGGATCCAGAGCCACCCCCTGGAGTCTCCGTCACACCTCACGCACCACCCTGCTGTGTGGGGCCCCAGTTACTGCTTGGCTCGTGCTGTGAACCCTGAACCCCGCAAAGATTTGTCATCTTCATCATGGAAGCCCCTAGCACCTGGACCCTCCTGCCCCAGGGGAGGTGGTTGGAAGAGGCTTCCCGAGGCAGTGGAAAGGCCTGGGATGAAGTGCAGGGCTCTGTTCCTCCACTGAGGGACAAAATAAAACAAATGCAAGTGATTTCTCTTGGTAGCCAAGTCACAAGCGCCACTACTGTGGGTCAGGGCCCCCTCCTCAAAAATTCCTATTAAAGTCCTAACCTGCACTATCTCAGAATGTGACCATTTTTGAGGGTGACAGCTGCAGGTGACATGAAAGCCCTTCCAACAGGGCGGGTTCCTGCCTTCACCGGTCAGCTGCAAAAGGTGGGCACAGGCTGCTCCCGAGGCTGTGTGGCCAGGGCAGTGCCTCACGGAGCTTCCTGTGGCCGCAGCAGCAGCATTTGTGAGCTTGAAAGGGGACGATAGACTTTTGTCCACAGTTCTTGGTTGAGCCACCATGAGCAGATGGGAAAGGCTGAGAAAGAAACCATTCCTCCCTGGATGGGGATGCCTGAAATTCCCTTCTAGCCAAGGTGAGGCCACAGACACCCTGTTCACACCTGTGTGCAGATGCCAGCACCTGGCTCGTTGGTGACCAGCAAGCGTCCCAGCTGAGCCAGGGGCCCTCTCCCGTGGCTCTGGGGGAGCGGCCACAGGATGCTGGAGGGATGGTTCAAACATCAGTTAGATGGGGTAGCGGTGGAAATAGACTTGACAATTTATTTTGCTTAGTAGAAAAATTTTGAAAATTGTCAGCTACTATCACCGTTTTAAAATAATATTAAAACATGTATTTTCCAAAAAAAAAAAAAAAAAAGTAAAAATGTGCAGCTCACCGTATCCTACTTCTTCCACCCCGGCGGAGAGTGAGCTGGTTCTAGAAAGCTCCATTATCATTTCATGTTGCTTTTGGTGAACGTATTTAAAACAGAATTTTGACAATGAAATTTTGAGGTGCTCTTTTGGCCATCAAAATAACCAGGTCTTGGCTGGGCACAGCGGCTTGGCCTTGTAATCCCAGTGCTGTGGGAGGCCAAGGCAGGGGGCCGCTTGAGCCCAGGAGTTTGAGACCAGCCTGGGCAACATAGTGAGACCCCATTTCAAAAAATACAAAATTAGAAGAGTGTGGTGGCATGCGCTGGTGGTCACAGCTACTTGGGAGGCCGAGGCAGGAGGATCACTGAGTGCAGGAGTTCAAGGCTGTAGTGAGCTATGATTGTGCTACCGTGCTCCAGCCTAGAACACAGAATGACATCTGGTCTCTGAAATAAAAGTAAAATTAAAAAACCCAAACCAACCCTGTTTTCACTCTGTCAGTTTCATTTCTTGCTGTCTTTCTGTCCTCTCACCCAAGATAACATTTGTAAGGTGTTGCTATTGAGTTAAGAATTGGATTTATTCTTGTGTTAAATTCTCTCAGCATTAACTATAGACTCTGTTATGTAAATAAGGGAAATTATCAGGGTGAGAAGTTAGATTCTAATCTACGAGTTTGCCGTGTCTCTTTAAAAAGCTACTAGGTGCTATCCTAACTCATTAGGCCTGAAGGATTCTGGGGGTTGGCATATTGTTACCGTTTTGGACTTCGTTTGCCTCGATCCTACCCATTTTACAGATAAGGCTGGGATTGGGGCTCAAATGCACGCTCAAAGTCACATAAGTAGGCAGGCAGGTAACGCGATAGACACAGTAAACTCTGAAGGCTTGCTGGTAAGGCACGAGTGATTTGAATGATACTCTTCTTTTTTTTCCTAGTGATTCCTGACAGAATCATCATTTTTGGTAAACAAACCAAGCCCAGAACCTGATAAGTGTGGACCATCCTATGCTGACAGTTCTTTGAAACAAATTTCCTCTTGGCATTTACACTGTGGCTTTAACTTTCAAACCAGAGGTTCCTCTTACCCAGTAAAAAGTGAGTTATACGCTTTCTTAATGTTATAATGTTACCATGGATGATCCTGAACTTGCCGAGCATAGCAGAGACGGGTGGGCAGAAGAGGAAAGAATCAGATCAGAGAAAAGTCACATAAAAAAATGATAATTCTGGCAGAGATGGAATTTGAAGGTACTTGTGCAAATCAGAACACTAGACTTGCTTCTTTTTGGGAAGGGAATGCTGCTTAATTAGATCAGAGAAGAACGCAGGCAGTCCATACATTTAGTCCACAATGCATGCTTTCCAGACTTGCAGCTTATCTATCTGCGCTTCATCGTGGAGTCATAGAAGGGCAGAGCTGGAGGACCAAGTGAGGGGCCTGGTCCCATCTCCTTACAGACAGGAAATCTGAGACTCCCATACACTAACAGCTGCTGGCTGCAGAGCCAGGACCAATGCCCGGAATCTCTGAGCTTTTTATCTTACACCGTGAAGTGACAGATGCTAGCAGATGTCACACCTCTGTGCTTAACTGTTTGACCACAGCACTGGACTTCTGTATTTAGTGAGGGTCTAGAGTTTCCAGAACACGGGTCTCTTCTCCCTTCTCAGCTTCCTAGCATAAAACTAGACACATCCTCATGCTTTAGAGGTCTAATAACTAGATTTTGTTCCTTTCAGATGGCTTATCCGAAGATGAGATTGATGTATGTTTGCCTTCTGGTTCTGGGGGCTCTTTGTTTGTATTTTAGCATGTACAATCTGAATCCTTTCAAAGAGCATCCCTTTGTTTACAAGAAAGAGTATGGGAACTTCCTTAAGCTCCCAGATACAGACTGCAGGCAGACACCCCCCTTCCTTGTCCTGCTGGTGACCTCATCCCACAGACAGTTGGCTGCCCGCATGGCCATCCGGCAGACGTGGGGAAAAGAGAGGACGGTGAAAGGAAGGCAGGTGAAGACATTCTTCCTCCTGGGGACCACCAGCAGTGTGGTGGAAACAAAAGAGGTGGACCAGGAGAGCCAGCGACATGGGGACATTATCCAGAAGGACTTCATAGACGTCTATTACAACTTGACCCTGAAGACCATGATGGGCATGGAATGGGTGCATCACTTTTGTCCTCAGGCGGCGTTTGTGATGAAAACAGACTCAGACATGTTCATCAATGTCTACTATCTGATCGAACTGCTTGTGAAGAAAAACAGAACAACCAGGTTTTTCACTGGCTACTTGAAACTCAACGAGTTTCCTATCAGGAAGCCGTTCAGTAAGTGGTTTGTCAGTAAATCTGAATATCCATGGGACAGGTACCCGCCATTCTGCTCCGGCACGGGCTACGTGTTTTCTGGAGACGTGGCGAGTCAGGTGTATAACGTCTCCGAGAGCGTTCCGTTCATTAAACTGGAAGACGTGTTCGTGGGGATCTGCCTGAAAAGGCTGAACATCAGACTGGAGGAGCTCCACTCCCAGCGGACCTTTTTCCCAGAGGGCTTGCGCTTCTCTGTGTGCCACTTCAGGAGAATCGTGGCCTGCCACTTCATCAAACCCCGGAGTCTCCTGGACCACTGGCAGGCCCTAGAGAATTCCCGGGAGGAAGATTGTCCGGCTGTCTGAGGTGAGCCCAGACGCACATCTGGACAAGTTTCAGATAACCTGTGGGGATGGTTTTTGCAAGATTTTGGAAGAGGGAGTGGGACAGAAGGTGCTGTTTTTTAGTGCTGAAATCCACACCAGAATGTTGGTATTCATGAAGCCACTGAGTAGTTCCCACTTGGTGTCCCAGGCAATAACAGACTCCATCTCTTGGGCACGCACACTCTACATACTGTTTGACATACACCTGCATTTCTGCATTTCAGGGGCCAGTGTCCTATGACATGATGGGTGTTACCATCCCAGTTTTACAGGTAAGGAAACAACTGCTGAGAGGTACAGGAACTTGTCCCGAAGCTCACAGCCAGCAAACATAAGAGCAAGAATGAAAATCGAGCACTGTCAGAATCTGACGTGGACCACCCCCACGTGTTGCCTCCCTTAGGAAGGGACAGTCATGATGAGACCTCTGAGCCAGCATCCTTCTGTCCCTGTCCAGAGTCCCCTGCACCTCAGCTCCCAGTCCTTGTGCTTTTTAGAGCTAAGCCTGGGATGACGAGAGTCATCCCAGCTCCCTCATTCATGGGGCTGGATGTAGCTGGGCACCAAGTCCGTGTTATGGGCTCAGTACTCAACACAACCCAAATTTCATCCCAGGAAATGTCCCCGCAGTGGATGCAACTCACACACTGAGGAACGCCAACCTCTGGGCATTACAGCGTTCCTGAAAATGTATAAATTAGGCTCAAAACCACTGCAGTCTGGCCTGCTGTACAGACTGCCCACACTGCTGACCTTCTTAGTGAGCAGGATGTCTCTTCTGAGCCATCTGCTGCACTCTGGTTTCTTCACCCCAGCTGTCCCTTGATTTCAATAAATGGGGACCAGCCGCTGCCCCAGGAGCACTGTAGGGCTCTCAGTTCAAACTGAAGGGCAGTTGGACTCAGACATGGTTCATTTGGGATTCTGGGAGCCTTCTGGGAATTCAACTGGATTTACGTCAAGATGCTGTCAAGGACCCCTTGGACACAAAGCTCCAAAGAGGGCCCTGGTGAAGCGGGGTGGTCCTGTGTTCCCTTCCCAGGCCTGACCCAAGCTCATCTTCATTGAGTTTCTCGTTTGGCCAAGGAACAACTGAACTTTGCCGTTTGCTGTTTAGCCTGCAGTTTACTCTGCTGCCTCCTGCCCAGAGGTTTGTGCGAGCCTGTCCTGCAGGGTTGTGTGAAACCAAGGCACTTCTTTGCAAGAGGTTTTGCCCATTCAGCCATGGTCACGTGACATGCAAAGCAATCTTGCTGCTCGTTATAGGAATGATTGTTTTTTATTTTTATTTTTTACTTTACCAGACATTACTTTGTACTCAGAGAAGAGGCCTCACATGGCTGTGTCACACATAAATGTTGGATGGACTAAACTCTTACTTGAACTCAGGAGAAGTTACTTGCTGCAAAGTGGTTTTGACCATGTTCCATTGCAAAAGTAGGTCTGATGCCCTATTTTGCATACCATTTCTTGTGTCTGGATTAAGCTGCTTCTTTGCAGATGTGCTTCCTCATCCTGGCTGCTCTGAACGCACTGGGTCATGTTCAGAAAAGCCTCCTTCTCAGGTGGAAAAAATCAGGGACTGAGCTTGTTTTTCAAAGCCCAGATTCAAGAGCCATGCCCTTCGGGTCCATAGGATGGGCTGCCTCTCATTCTGAAGATGACTGTGCTTTGAGGGGGAAGAAGTCTGTTTGGCAGTAGGGTTGGGTCTGGGTTTCGTGGTCTCCCTTGTTAGGTGTGTGTCTGTGTGGCCACTGGTCTCAGTGGGTGAAGCTGGTCCAGCTGCTGCCTCTGTGTGACTGGCTCTGGGTCTGGCCTTCACCGTGTCAGCCCACGGTTCCCAGCTCCAGGGACAAGTGAGGACAGGCGTGGGTCCTTCCTACTGCTTCTGTGTGTTAAAGGATTTTCTTTGAAACCCATTGTTTTCCCGATTGTTTTTCTCTCTCCACTTCCCCTTCCCCTCCCCTTCCCTCTCCTCCTCTCTCCTCCCCATTTCTGAGACAGGGTCTCACCCTGTCACCCAGGCTGGAGCATAGTGGCCTGATCTTGCTGCAGCTTTAAACTTCTGCCTCAAACGAGCCTCCTGCCTCAGCCAATGTATAGTTGGGGTTACAGGTGTGTATTTCTTTATACAATAAATAGTTATTTTTCTTTAGGAAAACATTATTTCATGACTCTAGAACTTGAAGGAAACTTAGAGCTCATTCAGTCCTGCCACCTTTTCTATGTGGGACACAAACGAGGCCCAGAGACACCTACTGACTTGCCCAGGACTTCCCAGCTAGTTGGTTGCAGAAGGCAGGTTCCAGCTCAGCGTGGGTTTCATGGTGCTGTCTTGTCTGGATGTAAGAGTGAGAAACGACGTGAAAGCATGAGTGAGGAGAGGAGGCCAAGAACCTCCTCTTTAGTTGGGTCCCCTGACCTGTCCTGGCCAGCCTTGCCTTGAGGTCATTCAAGTTTCCAGGTGGCAGCCCCAAAAATGTTTGGCTTCAGAAAATGAACTCTTCAGTCCAACCCACTTTCTTCATCTCCCTGTCTAAAGCCCTTGCAAAACAAGCCCGGGGCTCAACACTCATACTGTGTGTGTGTGTGTGTGTGTGTGTGTGTGTGTGTGTGTGTGTATGTGTGTATGAGAGAGAGAGAGAGAGAGAGAGAGAGAGACAGAGAGACAGACAGACAGATCCGAGGTTCTAATTAGAGATACCATGCTCAGTGGAAGCTGGTTCTGATCAATGTCAACTGCCCCACACGTGTCCATGAAGGGCAGTGAAAGAGCAAGAGACAGTTTAATTACCTGGGATGCAAAACAGCAGGCAACCCCACCGCCTCATCTGTCGGGGTGGCAGGGTGGAGTTGAGGGCCTCACTTGTTCTCACCTTTGCACCGTCAGTCACACATTTGTTATATGGCAGCCATGCTCCCCTGCACCCCTGTTCAGTAAGGTGGAAGCCAGCTGCAGGCGTGGCCCATGGTCACATCCTTCAGAAATGTTCCAGTCAACTCTGAAGGATGTGACTCCAACTTTCAGATGGAACGAGTGAAATAAAGTGAAACAGATCAACCAGCCTATTGAGTATCGATGTGTTTTTTACAAGCGAGAACTGGGGAGGCAATATTATTTACAATCCTTGATACGCAGTTCCCGAAGAACAAAATCCAGGCTTTGGTGACCCTCATAGGCCCCCCATGCCAAGAGTCTATGGCTCTGTGACAGAGTAAATAATTAACAAGCCTGATTTAATATAACAGCTGCCATGCACCCTCATTTTAAAAATAGATGAGATGATGTTTACATTTTCTCCGCATTCCCCGTTTGGAAGTGTCTTAGTTTGCTTTGTGTTGCTGGAACAGAATACTACAGACCGACCAATTTATAGACAATAGAAATGAATCTGGCTCGTGGTTCTAGAGGTTAGAAAGTCCAAGAGCACGGCACTGGCCTCTGGTGAGGGCCTTTGTGTTGTGTCATGGTGGGCAGGAGGACAAAAGAGCAAAACTTGCTTTGATGAAATCACTCTAGCAATGACTGACGCTCCTCTGATAATAACATTAAATCATTCATGACAGCAGAACCCTCCTGACCAGTCACCTCTTAAAAGGTCCCACCTCTCAATGCTGTTGCACTGGGATTAAGTTTCTTTTTACACACGCACTATGGGGGTCACATTCAAACCATAGCAGGAAGTATTTGCTTTCTCATAACATTTTTATAAAGAATTCATTTTCAGCATTTGTCATATCAGAATGGACATTCTAGCAATTTCCGTGGCTGTATCTCTCCTGGCAGATTTTTAAGTTCCTCCAACCTGACTCCTCCCTCTGTTTGGGTCTCTGGCATGGTGCCTGCTGGAGAGTAGATGCTTGATAATTATCTATAGGGTCCTAAGGGGATCTTCCCAAGGTAGTATTCAGGCACCCACGAGGCAGCTCTCATCACAAGAAAGAATGGTGGCCTGGGAGTGAGCTGTAAGGTTCCTTCAAACACCAATTCCTGAAGTCTCTTTTATTCATTATTGTCGGGACTTGTTTTTATTTCTGTTTCTTTCTACATGACCCCAAATCTCTATGTGAACACTAGGAAGCTTTATCATGGGCTCAGGTGTATCTGAAGTAAACTCTCAGCTGTGTCTCTGGGATATGAAAAGTATTTGCATTCTCTGTTGGGAATGTAGAGAGAAGGATTTGCAGCGTGTCGCCCCTGGGAATGCAGAGGCAAGGCATGAGTTTCTGTTTGTTTCCCTGCTGTTGAAATGTGATGCTAGGAATGGCACTCTTGCTCTCAGATTGGCCTTGAAGCTGAAGGGAACCTGTCCACGCTCCGCACAGGAGAAAGAGCCACGCCCAAAGGAGGAACCCGGAGTGCATCCTGGCACCTGCCATTCAGAAGACTGACAAACAAAAAAATTAGTGTTTAATTAATTTAAAAAACAATCTTCCTACTTACCAGACACAACCACTTTTCAATACGCGCAGAAGAATGAACTCCACAGCCAAATGTAATGTTTTGTGTCAAACTGTTCGCGTCATCTCTTCTACCTCCATTCGCTGGTCAAAGAAGTGCAGAGTTGAGTTGGCCAGTGTGGCATGGACCCAGCCAGGCTCAGACCCTCCCATCGGCAAAGGCAGCATTAGGCCTGTTGGCTCAGGGGTCCAGTCCTTTAGTCCCCGAAGAGGTAAGCCAAAGACATAGTGATACTCTCAGTTCAATTCTGCTCCAGAAAATATCAGATGGGAAATAGGTGACTTGTTTCACCTGCTCAAATAAGACATCAGTAAAATCTACCATGACTGGAAATTACTTAATGCTACTGGAGGAGACTTTGTGGTCAAATTTTGCTTTTCCTAAAAGACATGAAATTAAATTTACATGTCACTGGATGATATTTGGAAGTGTCACTTCGTTGTAAGGGGGCTGTGCTGGACTCTTATGTCATCATATTTTGGAAATGGGTATATGTACTTATTATCAGTTAATAATCATATTTATTTTTAATAAAAATTAAATTATGAAAATAATACACTTAACTGGGTGAGTTCTGGGTTGTAGACTGATGTGATCATTCACTCTTCCTGAAAGTGTGGCAAGGTGTGGTCTAAACTGGAGAGTCCTTTTGTTTTTACATTGATGTTTTCTATATTTATTTTGTATCTGGAAAAATATTTTTTGAAATTTATTTTGATTTTATATGTGTAGAAAAATATATTAAACAGTGATGACATGCCAATTTTTGTAAGAGATGGGTACTTCTTGATCCCCTTGAGTTTTGGAAGCAAAGCAGTGGGACCCTACACTTCTGAGTCTTGTGGGGTGGGGCACTGTCCATTGAGGTGTCCCGTCGGGAATGACAAGTCCAGGGCGGATTATAGGGCAGGCATCCTTTGGAGTTTTTCTTCTCTCAGGTCTATTTTAACTAAAAGCTACCATTTAAGTTTAAGAAATCAAGTCTTGTGAATTGACACGATGGTACCTCCAGAGTCTTTGATGATAAATTGTGGTACAAATTGGCTCCTCGATCTTTCAAAGTGTCATTTAAATGGAAATAAATGTCTGAAGCAGATGTGTATTTCTGACTTCATCATGTATGTGTCACAGTTCCTGCAGTACTGTGGAAATCTCTGCCCACCGAGGCTCCTGGCAGCTGCATCCAGGGCCTGCTCAGAAATGAATTTGGAGTTGGAGGCAGCAGGGGAGGGAGGGATGCAGCGCTATGTGTGGGGAAGTGGTGGATCTTGGAGATGGGTGGGGGGTGGTGGTAGTGGTGCGCTTTCAGAGAATGAGGGTCCCTCCAGCTCCCTCCCCATCAGCTGGCCTTGCCCACCACTGTGGCAAGGTAGGGGCTGTCCCTGGTCTCTGGGAGGCTGGTCCTTTCTCGCTGACTGCTCCTTTCTCAGGGATTCCATACCCACCATCATCTCCTCTCCCCCAATGGCCACTCCTCCCTTCTAGAAACTTCCACAGCACACAAGCCTGCCCTCACTGCCCACTCACAGATAACTTGCTGGACTTCTCTCTTTTCTAGTAGTGCCTCTCTCTCTTTTTTCCCTTAAGGCTAAAGCTCCTCCCAAGAGCAGCCTTCCCCTTTTCCTCTCCCCCACTATGGCCCTGAAATAGCTCTGGGGGCCACACCAGCACTTGTGTGAGGTCGGCACCGCGTCACCCTGGGTGCTTGCCTGGCCAGGGCTTGGCAGCACCTGGCACTGGAGCCTGCCCTGTTCCCTCCAACACCCTCCTGGCTCCACAACATCTCGACCTGCGGCCTTGCCTCCCCTCCCAGCAGCTCCCTCTGCTTTTTGGCTCATTCCACCTCCTCTTCCCGCCCTCCCACGGTGGAGGCCCCGGCTGAGACCCCAGGCCTCCTCCCTGCCGCCAGCACTGCCTCCCAATCAGAGCACCTGCCTCTTCATGTTCTTTTTGTTTTAGGGCTATGGAAACGACATCAGAGGCTGGGAGGCTTCACCATTTAGCTGAAAAGAAACGCAACAGGAATTTATCTTCTTACAGTCCTAGAGGCCAGATGTCCAAGATCAAGGTGTCAGCAGGACTGGCTCCTCCTGACGCCTCTCCCCTTGGGGTGTGGACGGTGCCTTCCTCCTGTCTCTGCACCTGGCCTTGCCTTTGTGTGTGTCTGTCTTCGTTTCCTTTTATATTTTATAAGGATACCAGTCACATTGGATCTGGGCTCCCTTTATTGACATCATTTTAACTTTATAGGGACCCTGTCTCAGGCTACTGGATGCTGGAACATCAGCAGATGAATTTTTTTGACGGGTCATTCAACCCGTAACATCATGGGTTTCAGTTCCATCTCTATGTTGATGGCTTCTAAACATGACTCATGACTTCTGACCTTTCACTGAACCCCAAACCCAGATATCCCACTTCCTGTTCAGCAGCATAATTTTGATGTAAAATGGACAAAGCTGAACTCTCATGTTTCCCCGTCAGACCGACCTCTCTGCCACCTCGATTATTTCTGCTGCCAACGCCTTTGCTCAGGAGTCCTCCGTGGCCCCATCTTTCCTCCAGGTCCTGCAGCAGCAGGTCCCGAGCCTTCTCCTTGGGGAAGAGCCTACATTGGGCCACTCCACTGCCCCAGCCCCCGACCCAGGCCGCCATCATCCCTCATCTGCGCCTCCGCGGGGGTCTCCCTGTGCGTTCTCTGGCTCGTGTGTGGCCCGATCTGCACAGAGTGGCCTCTGAAATGCATGAATCAGATCATGGACCACAGCTGCTCGTCTTTCTAAAAGTTTTTATTCACCTTCAATGTGACTGTAAGGTCCTAACCGTGACTCCCAAGACACTACTGCCTCTGGCCCCTGAACACTCCTGCAACTCTCCACCACACCTGCCTTTCACCCTTGAGCCAGCACACCATGGCCCTTGCACCTTCCTCCAGCCACCCCAGCCCCTCTGGCCTGGGCACTGTCACCTGCTTCCCCAGGACCTTCCCATGGGTGCCTGTCATGCCGTAACAGGGCGCTACAGACAAGCGACGTCAACAACAGATCTCTGTTCTCTCACAGTTCCGGAGGCTGGAGTCCAAGATCAAGCTGGTTCTTCCTGAGGCCTCTCTCCTGGGCCTGCAGATGGCATCTTTGCCCTATGCCCTCGTGGGGCCGTCCATTTTGTGTCTGTGTCCTCATCTCCTCTCCTTACAAGGACACATGTCTGATAGGGTCAGGGCCCACCCTGATGACCTCATTTTACCTTGATTACTTCTTTTTTTGAGGTGGAGTCTTGCACTGTTGCTTTGGCTGGAGTGCAGTGGCGTGATCTCAGCTCACTGCAACCTCTGCCTTCCCAGGTTCAAGCGATTCTCCTGCCTCAGCCTCCCATGCCCAGCTGATTGTTTGTATTTTTAATAGAGACAGGGTTTCACTATGTTGGCCAGGCTGGTCTCAAACTCCTGACCTCATGATCCACCTGCCTCGGCCTCCCAAAGGGCTGGGATTACAGGCGCCCGGCCAATTACTTCTTTAAATGCCCTATGTCCAAATTCAGTCACATGCTGAGGTACTGGGGTCAGGACTTCAACATACGGGGGGATGCAGTTCCCCCCAGCAGCCCCCTCCTCTGTGAGTGCCTGTTGCGCCCTCCCCTTGTTCCTTCAATGTGCTCTGTTTTATTCCTGGCATTCATTCCTGCCCACATTTTACTGGGCACTTACACATCTCCTGTCTCTCCCCACAAACTGTAAGCTCCATGAGTGCAAACAGCGCCTTCCTGCCCACGCTCCACGGCATTTACACGGCGTTCACAGCAGTCCCTCCCACGCAGCAATCTGTTTTTTTGAACAAATGAATGAGCCTGTGTTTGAAGCACTTGAGCCAGAGAATGTTTGACTTTAGGAACTGGAGGGTGGGCCTATGATGGCACCGACCAGGTCTGCCTGGCTGGGGGGCTGCTGAGTGGGTCCCAGCCGGGAGGGTGTACGAAAAGAGAGCAGCTGTGCCTGCCTCCCACCACGCTGTGTCTTAGAAGAATGAATGTGGGCACATATTTCATGCCATTTGAATAGCTTCTAGAATTATCCCCCACTTCACAACAGACATGAGTGGCCTGCATTCAATTGTTTAAAAAGTCAAAGGAGAGGCCGGGTGTGGTGGTGGCTCATGCCTGTAATCCCAGCACTTTGGGAGGCTGAGGTGGGGGGAATCATGAGGTCAGGAGTTCGAGACCAGCCTGATCAACATAGTGAAACTCCGTCTCTACTAAAAATAAAAAAATTAGCCAGACATGGTGGTGCACGCCTGTAATCCCAGCCACTCAGGAGGCTGAGGCAGGCGCTTCGCTTGAACCCAGGAGGCAGAGGTTGTGGTGAACCGAGATTGTACCACTGCACTCCAGCCTGGGCAACAGAGCAAGACTCCGTCTCAAAATAAATTAAAGAAAGAAAGAAAGACAAAGGAGAAATAAACCGCGACATTAATCATTCCCTTTACGTGGCCTGACAATGTTCTCTAGCCACACAGAGCAATCACTGAACAAAGAAATGCCTTATCATTGCCACGTGGTCCTTATTCAATTGTGCTATCCTGTGAAGCAGAACCATCAGGTAGGTAGAGGAAGGAATTGCTTCTGCAGAAAACCACAAAAACAACACATCGAAGACTGTCTTTAAGATTGTAGGTAATTGCAGTTTGCATGTTCAGACTTACGGCCAGTGCCTCTGAACCACGACGAAACGTTCTTTACATCGGGCATCCGAGGCCGGAACATTGTCTCGGGCAGGCCTCTCCCAGCTCTCGATGACAGATGCGTCTGTTTATTCTCTGGTTGTTTGAACAGTGCTGCGGCCTGCAGGCTTTTTCGGGGGCACCGTCCTTTGTCAGTGCAGATGGAGACTGGAGCTCAGCAAATTAGATTCCCTTCAGTGTGAGAACCTGGCTGCACCTCAGTGAAGAGAGTATTTCTATCAGTGCTTTTAGCAGTGATGTTTGCGTAATGCCTGCTCATCTCAGGTAAGAAGCAAGAACGTCAGACAGGGGAGAGACTCTCGAGTGCCCCTGGCCCAACCTCCCTATTGTGCAGAGGACAAAAGGCAATCCCAGCTGCCTTTTCCACAGGAGACAGCGTTGGAAACAAGGCCTTCTTACTCATGTCTCTGTAATTTTAGCTGTTTCTGGATATTGAATGCCACAATAAATCATAGCAGGTAAGATGTTATGTTGAAATACAAAACCTTGACCGGGCGTGGCGGCTCACGCCTGTAATCCCAGCACATGGGAGGCCAGGGCAGGCGGATCATCTGAAGTAAGTTCGAGACCAGCCTGGCTAACATGGTGAAACCCTGTCTCTACTAAAAATACGAAAATGAGCTGGGTGTGGTGGTGCATGCCTGTGATCTCAGCTACTCGGGAGGCTGAGGCAGGAGAATGCTTGGACCCGGAAGGTGGAGGTTGCAGTGAGCTGAGATCGTGCCACTGCACTCCAGCCTGGGCCACAGAGCAAGACTCCATCTCAGAAAAAACAAACATCTAAAAAAGCCCTTTCTGTGTTATTTGCTGATCCTGCCATATGTCAGAGGAGACCGTAGGTAAGACTGTATGTAAGAGAAGAGAAAACTTTTCCATCCAGAGGCTCAGAAAGTTTACATTTTTGCCCAAGTCACACAGCTAGAAATTGACCCTAGAGTTTTAACTTCAACTTTACTGCATTAAAGCCTAGAATTCAAAAATAGACTCAAGGGTATACATCTTAAAGGAAGCATGCTGTAGTGCTATGCTCAGACTTCCAGGCGTGTACTGACTGGCACTTGCTAAGCATTCATCAACACATTTTGGCTGGATGCTTATCATGCACCAGAGTTCCTGCTGTCATGAACTTATTTTCTGTTTAAGAAAGTGGTTTGTAAACAGACCTTTACAATATCCTGTGATATTGACGGGTGCAAGTGGGTGCACAAAGAGAGGGCACTGACAATTGTTTTTTTTTCTTTCTTTCTTTTCTTTTCTTTTTTTTTTTTTTTGAGACAGATTCTTCCTCTGTACCCCAGGCTGGAATGCAGTGGTGTGATCTTGGCTCACTGCAACCTCAACCTCCCAGGTTCAAGAGATTCTCCTGCCTCAGCCTCCCGAGTAGCTGGGATTACAGGCACCCACTACCACACTTGGCTAACTTTTGTATTTTTGAGTAGAGATGGGATTTCACCATGTTGGCCAGACTGGTGTCGAACTCCTGACCTCAGGTGATCCGCCTGCCTCCCAAAGTGCTCCCAAAGTGCTGCGATTACAGGCATAAGTCACCACACCGGGCCTCTGATAGTGTTCTTGAGAGTCCAGGAGAGCTTCCCAGAAAAAGTGAAGTCTAACCTGAAATCTAAGTAAGGCCTAGTCACATGGGAGGAGAAGGGGGCTCCAGAGAGAGAGGCCAGTGTGTGGAAAGAAGCAAGGGGATAGGGAGCTAAAGCAGGGGGCTGGTGAAGGAAATGATGTTCAACACAGCAGGAGCACTAGGTCCAAAGCGGTAGGATGCAGAGATGAGGCTTGTTATGGACTGAATGTGCCCCTCTCAGATTCATATGTTGAAGCCCTAATCCCCAGTGTAATGATATTAGGAGGTGGGGCCTTTGGGAGGTAATTCAGTCATGAGGTGAAGCCCTCATAAGTGCAATAAGTGCCTTTATAAGAAGAAACTCAAGGGAGATGACGTCTCTCTGTGCCATATGAGGACAGGGCAAGAAGGCTGAGAAGGTGACTGTCTGCAAACCAGGAGGGGTGGGTACCATAGTGTGCCACAGAGAATACTAAGGACACAGGGCAAAAACTCCAGTGGCAGAAACCCAGGCTGCAACCTGACTACTGGTTTTGGTCTTAGCTCTGCACCTTGAACTTTAAGCAAGAGACTTAATCTCTCTGAGACTGCATCTCTACAACATTTATTTTTTCATCACCAAAATAAAGATAACTATCCTTTCCTTATCTTCCACCCAGAGCCACTGTTGTCCCTTAAGACCGCCTGTACATAAAATAGAAAAGCGTCCCTCTCTTCTGGCTCTTCAGTTGAGTGTCCTTGGGAAGGGGATCTCCTGCATGAGCTTCAGTGATGGCTGCATGAGTTAGCTAATGCTGTGTAATGAATTACTGCCCCAGCAGCTTAAACAAACATTTATCATTGCAGAATGTCTTTGAGACTCTAGGCATGGTTATTTGAGTGTCTCTGGCACAGAGTTTTTCATAAGGCTGCAGACAAAGTGTTGGCTGGTGTCTCATCTGAAGGTTTGACTAGGGGTGGGTCCTCTTCCCAGTGCACTCAGTGTTGTTGGCAGGACTTAGTTCTGTATTTGTTGGGACTCTACCAGAGAGAGACAGAACCAGCAGGAGATGTATTTCTATCCGCATCTGTATCTACCTCTATGACTTTATTGCAAGGAATTGCCTTGTGCAATTACAGTGGTTGGCTTGACAAGTCTGAAACTCACAGGGCAGGCCATTGGGAAGGGCAGGCTGTAATCCTTTAGATGCTGCAGTCCACAGGTAGAATTTCTGATTTCTCAAAGGAGCTGTAATTCTGTTTTTTAAGAACTTCTGATTGATTGGCTCAGGCCCACCCACGTTATCCAGGGTAACCTCTCTTGTATAAAGTCAACTGACTGTAGATGTTAACCACATCTACAAAATAGCTTCACAGCAACACTGAGGCTAGGGTCATATCAAATCATGGAGACTGTGGCCTGGCCATGAGGACACACTAGCCTGATCATTGCAAGTTCCTTGTTGTGGGGTGGAAGGGTGTGAGACTGAGGGTCTCAGTTTCTCACTGGCTGTCAACAGAGACCACCCTCAGCTCCCTACCAGGTAGCTCCCCACACTCAGCTCACTACATGACAAGGCCCGTGCCACAGTCTTCTGCAGCTGGACCATGTAAGATGCAATGACACCATGTTTTTCTTATTGTATTCTCTTCATTAGAAGTAAATCTCTGGGTCCCACCCCTACTCGAGGCAGAGGATTGCTTCAGGGCCGTGAGCAGAAATCTGCAATCACAGTGGCCCTACTCAGTCATTTCTAGGGAGAGTATCTGAGATGATGTGTGTGAAATTATGTGAGCCTGTATGTAAATATTAGCTAGAATCACAGGAAATTGTTTATTTTTCACCTACAAAAATGGCTGACCTAATGTAAATGATTATAGTAAAATAGAGGATTAAGAGGGCATAAAATGACTTTATAATTTTGGGGGGGACCAGACAAGAATGAAATGTTGGCTAAATGGTAATTAAAACAGACAGAACCTGGGGGTAAACAGGGGAGAGAGAAAGAGAGAAAGAAGGAGATGGTTCCAATTGTACTAGGTTTACATTGGGCTTATTTTTCTTTCAATCTGTTATCTATCTATGTATCTATGTACGTATCTGTGTATGTATGTATGTATGTATGTATGTATCTATCTATCTATCTATCTATCTATGTATCTGTCTATCTGTCTGTCATCACCTGTCTGTCATCTATCCATCTGTCTATCTAATCTATCTTGTCATCTATCATCTATGTATTGATATTATGTATTTTGTACTGGTCAGATGCTAGGCTTTATTTGAGCATACAGTCATGCACCATGTAACGTTTTGATCAAGATGAACTGCCTATATGATGGTGGTTCCATAAGATTATAAAGTAGCTGAAAAATTCCCAGGGCCTAGTGATGTCATAGCCATTGTAACATTGTAGCTTAATGCGTTTGTGGTGATGTTGGTGTAACCTACTGGGCTGCTGGTTGTATAAAAGTCTAGCACACACAATTATGTACAATATGTAATAGCTGATAATGATAATAAACAACTATGTTAGTGGTTTATATATTGGCTCTACTATACTTTTTATCTCTCAGAGTGTACTCTTTTACTTATATTAAGAAAAGTAACTATAAAATAGCCTCAGGCAGGTCCTTGAGGAGGTGTCCAGAAGAAGGCATTGTTGTCATAGAAGATGACAGCTCCATGCATGTTATTGCCTCTGAAGACCTTCCAGTGGGACAAGATGTCCAGGTGAACGACAGTGATATGGATGATTCTGACCCTGTATAGGCCTAAGCTAGTATGTATGTTCATGTCTTAGTTTTTAACAAAAAAATTTAAAAAGTAAAAAAGTAAAATTAAAAATATGAAAAGCTTATAGAATGAAGATATAAAGAAAATATATTTTTGCATTTTTGTATATATGTTTATGTTTTAAACTAAGTGTTATTACAAATGAATTAAAAAGTTAAAAAAATTAAAAAGCTTATGAAGTAGAAAGGTTACAGCAAGCTGAGGTTAATTTATTATTGAAGAAAGAAAAATATTTTTTATAAACTTAGGATAGACTAAGTGTAAGTACACTCTATGATGTTCTCAAAATGAAATTGCCTAAGAGCACATTTCTTAGAGCATGTCCCAGTGGTTATGCAATATGACTGTATTTAAAATGCAGCACATTTCCAGTGCTTTAGAAATGTTTTGTCTGTACCTTGAGAAATGCATTTGTTCTAAATTTGTAGCACACTTGCCTGTGAGATAATAGTAGTAATTGTGTAAGTCAAAAATGACTACCCATAGATGGTACAAAGGAACGAGTTGGATAGAAGAGTTAGAATCTAAACCTCACTGAGAACATCTTGTCTTGAAAATTTGACTTTGTAACAATATGAATATTTTTATGATTATACACCAAAATAAAAAAGTAATTTCCAAAGTTTATTGAAAAAAGCAAAATAAATAAACTTCACTGTGTATTGGCTTTGTAGCATAGTAACACACTGTTTCACAGCATTTAAAGTGACTTTAAAACACGGTACCTTGCCCATCCTTAGCAAGATAAACCCTAAAAACAAAAAGAATGGCAAAAAAATATTTGCAACTCCTTTCAGGGATCTTGTCTGGTGTGGCAGAGTTGATATGTCTTTCCTTGACTATTGTGTCTGTAATGTGAAATGAAGCAAGTGAGTAATTGTGCTGAGAACCGGAATGTTCAGTGTTGCTGAGAGGAGATGGCAAGTGTAAGATCTATGAGGTTAAACAAACACTTTGTTGCTCTGAGTTTTCGATTTGGCAACATCAGGCTCCACTCATGATGTAATTTCTTTCTGTTGTAGAAACATTTCCTTATTTTTGTCTAGGCTACAGGCTAAAGAGAATGAATAATCCTTCAGCAACGAAGACTCACTCCGTATTGTGGTCTCTGAAAAAAATCAACAAAAAACCAAAAACCAAAAAACAAAAACAAACACAAAAAAACACAAAAAACAAAACACACAATCTAGAGATCCTTGAAGAAATGGCTGATTGCAGATTTGAGGTAGAAATTGTAGAAGATGAGCCTGAAATATGTTATCCTACCAGAAAGCAGGCAAGCCAACAAATACTATGGGATTGTGTCACAAAGACTCAGGAGCCTGTAGTCTATATAACAAACCTGTAGTCTTATTATAAGTGGTACCAAGAATAATCATGACAGGTGCAGTGGCTTGTGCCTGTAATCTCAAATCTTTGGGAAGCCAAGGCAGGAGGATCACTTGACCCCAGGAGTTCAAGACCAGCTTGGGCAACATAATGAGACCCCAATTCTACAGAAATAAAAAAAACTTAGCCTGGCCTGGTGGCATGCACCTGTGGCCCCAGCTACTTGAAAGGCTGAGGCAGGAGGCTCACTTGAGCGTGAGAGGTCAAGGCTGCAGTGAGCCATGATCATGCCACTGCACTCTATGCTGGGCAGCAGAGGAAGTCTCTGTCTCAAAAACAGACAAACAAACAAACAATAATCACTGCATTGAAATCCGTTAGTTGTTTAATGCTGCTAAAACACACACACACACACACACACACACACACACACACACCAGTCATATTTAGAAAATATCAGGGAACCAATTTACTATTTTTGAAAGTATAAACAAAAAGAAAAGGTATAACATTTATCCTGATTTTCCTTTATAAAATATACTGTACATCAGGGACTGGCGAACCAGAGCTTGAGAGTCATATTGGGCCTGCTACTCTGTTTTTGTGAATAAAGATTTATTGGAACACAGTGGGTTTGTCTGTGGCCTCTCTCACACTATGGCAGTAGTTGCCACAAAGACCATATGGCCCACAAAGCCAAACATATTTACCATTGGGCCCCATTGTAGATTGAACCCTGCCTTAGGGTATCTATATATTTGACCAGGGGAGCTATCCTTTTTAAAAAAAAATTTTTTATTTTTAATTTTTGCTGGTTCATAGTAGGTATATATATTTATGGGGCACATGAGATATTTTGAATAAAGGGAGCTATCTTTTAATAGCTGTATTGAAGATAATAAATAAAAAAGGAGTGATAGAATATGACCATCTTCCAACTCTTAATACAAATAAGGGAACAAATTAATAATTATAAATGGTTGCTAATATTGAAAAGAGAGACAACCAGATACTAAGGGCTTTCTGATAGAATTGCACGATACCACCTGTAGTAGTCTGTTTTCACACTGCTAATAAAGACATACCTGAAACCAGGCAATTTACAAAAGAAAGAGGTTTAATTGGGCTTACAGTTCCACGTAACTGAGGAAGCCTCACAATCATGGTGGAAGCCAAGGAGGAGCAAGTCACGTCTTACATAGATGGCAGCAGGCAAAGAGAGAGCTTGTTCTGGGGAACTCCCCCTTATAGAACCATCAGATCTCACGAGGCTTATTCACTATCATGAGAACAGCACGGGAAAGACCTGCCCCCGTGATTCAATGACCTCCCACCAGATCCCTCCCACAACACGTGGGAATTCAAGATGAGATTTGGGGGGGACACAGCCAAACCATATCACCACTTACAAAATATTCTTGCAAAAAAAAAAAAAAAAAGTCAAACCACAATCAGGTCAGACTTCTATATCTAACTATCAATCTACAGGAAATACAGGGGACAGAAGAATCTCGACTAACAACACAGTCAGGCAATCAGCAAAGTCTCAGATGGTGGAAAACTATAGGACAAACAACTCGGTTTCTTCCACAAATATATTGTAAGGAAAAGAGAATGCAGTGGTGGGATATAGGGGGCCTCTTGTGGATTAAGAGAGAAAGAAAGTGACAAAAATTGTGAGCAATTGCAATTTATGGCTGTTTCTTATCTTTTGATTACAACACAAATACTCTGATAAGACATTTATAAGTGGAGAAATTAAACACATTCTAGATACTTGATAATATCATGGAATTATTGTTAAATTTTAGCTATGATAGTTGTGTTATGGTTGTGTTTGAAAGAGTTCTTGTCTTTTACAGATGCATACTGGAATATTTATGAACAATAAAATGTCTGGTATTTGCTTCCAAATATTGTGACATAATTGGAAGGAAGTGTGTGGGTGTGTCAATGAAGCAAGATAAGTTGATAATACTGAAGATGGCTAATAGTTATGTGTAGGGTTGTCCTACTATTTTCTCTACTTTTATATATGTACTAGTTTTCTGTGGGTGTTGTAAGAAATAACCACAAACTTTGTTACTTAAAACAAGGTTAAATATATCTTACAGTGCTGTAGATCAGAAGTCCAACGTGAGTTTCATGGGGCTAAAATCGTGGTGTCAGTGGGTGTCTTAGTCTTTTCTGTGCTGCTTTAGCGATACCTGAGGCTGGGTAATGTATAATGAACAGAAACTTATTTCTAATAGTTTTAGAGACTGTGAAGTCCAAGGTCAAGGGGCTGGCATCTGGTGAGGGTTTTCTTGCTGTGTCATCCCATAACAGAAGTTGGAAGAGCAGGAGAGGGTGACAGAGAGCAAGAGATCAAATTCAAAGCCTCAAGCCCTTTTATAATCAACATTAATCCATTCATGAAGGTGGAGTCCTCTTTACCCAAGCACTTAAGGCCCACCTGTTAACATTGTTGCATTGGGGATTAAGTTTCCAACACATGCCTTTTGGTGGACATAGTCTAGCCATAGCAGTGGGCAGGGCTGAATTCCTTTCTGGAAGCTCTGAGGAGAATGTTTTCCTGCCTTTTCCAGCTTTTAGAGGCTGCATATTCCTAAACTTGTGGCCCCCTTCCTTGACCTCAAAGCCTCAAGGGCAGGTTGACTCCTGTTCATGCTACCGTCTCTTTGGGTTCTCACCAGCGGTGAAATATCCTCTGCTTTAAAAACCTTATGTGGCTACACTGGGCTCACCGGTTAGTCCAGGATAATCTCCCCATCTCAAGGTCAGCTGACTAGCAACCTTAATTCCCCTTTGCCGTGTAATCTAGCATATTTGCAAAGTCTAGGAATTAGGATGTAGATATCTTTGGAGGATGGAATTATTCTGCCTACCACATTATATGTGAGACATTTTTCACAATAGAACGTAGAAAATAAACAAGTTACCTGAGGAAAAGCATACACTTCATTGTTTTCTTTCGACTATTTACAAATTGGTTGCACAACCAATTAAGCTTAGTGCAAAAACAAAACTTTCAGCTGAACAAGGTCCATGGTAGTGAGGAACTTTGCCCTGTATATGACACCAGGAGGAAAATGCAGATGTTGTAATCTCATCACTATGTAGATTGCATCTAAAGCACTGAATAGAGAAGAGGAAGCACTACAGGATGATGCTACTGGTAAAATTAGTTTGCCTGATTTATTATCTTGTTTTCAAAGCAAAATGGTAATGTGGTGTTGAGTTATATAAAAGGAAACCAGAGCCAATTAAACCTCTTTTCTTTATATATAAAAAAAAGAACGAAACCAATTGGTAAGAAAAAATCAATTAACAATAACACTTTATCATTATAAAACGTTTGTACTAATCTTCATTCGACTTCACAACAACCTTTCTGTTGGGCAGGATATGTGTACTTTTTTCATTTTGCAGTTGAAGAAGTTAACTGAGACTTTGGAAGTAATGACTTGTTTTAACTTTTATTGGTTAATTGGCAAGATGAGGAATGGGACCCAGCTCTTTTGATTTCCCTGCACCAAATTGCCTTGGTAAACACCAGAGACATGCTAGGATGTGTTCGGAACACTCTGTTTATTAAGAAAAAGATGAGTGTAAATCCATATTGTTTTCTGTAAACACTAGATACACCAGGTATAAAATTTAAGGTATCTGTTTAATGGTCTCCGATGTTGGGATTTCTTCCCTTTGGCCCTTTCTGCTCAGCTCCCGCATCAACCTATGAACTCTGATTGTGAACTCCCAGTGCAGCTTCTTATTTCCCAACTAAAACAGAGACAATGTCACTAAATCCCATTTAAGTTTCCTTTTCCTTGTACAACAGAAGATGGCATTTCCCAGTGATGCCCGAATTTAGCTGAGGCCATGTGACAGGTTCTAACCAACAGCCTATAAGCAGAGTGTTGGGTGTGGCTTTCAGATTGAAGCGTAGAAGAGCAAGTGTGAATTCTCCATGCTTTTTTTTTTTTTTTTTTTTTCCGCCCTTAGTGGTAAGTTTTGAGGCCACTTGTTAACATGGTAGAGCCCCAGGTTGGAAGTGGCTTAGGTCTCAGTGAACCACTGAAGTACTGTTTAACGCCAGTATCAGAGATATTAACACCATAATGAGAGTTAACCGATTATGAAACAGAGTGTGTTTCCTCTACAAAATTTGAGACTCTGGCAACGAGCAGGGGTGTGTATCAAGTTCATATTTGTTTGCTCTATAGTCTGACATCAATATATCTTACTTTCTTATTAAGGACTCTCATTGCCATTAAAGAAAAAATATTGCTTGGCAAAGATCAAACTAAATAGAGGCTAAGCAATATTTGTAGCTTGTGAGAATCATAAAGACAAGATAATAATAATATAACTAGATTAGAAATAAATAATAATATAACTGGATTAGAAAGATAAGAGTGTGTGTTAGAGGTTTGCCCTGTCGTGGGCAATTATGCCTAAAGAAAGCATGCTGTGCTTGTTGCAGAGAGATTGGTGAGATGTAGGTAGCCCCATTCTGACTGTGGAAGGCAGCATGGCTTTCCACCCCAGCCAGGGACAGAGGGCACAAGGTGAGCCAGGTGACCTATAGTCCTTTGACTGTGTCAGTCTGGGGAACCTCTGCTCAGTCAGCCATTCAATTACAATCCTTGAATTAAGACCTTTAAAAACAAAATAAATGGTAAGAAAGATTTCTCCCAGCAACAGTGCAATAAACTGACAATTAGAGTAAGTAATCTAACAACGTTTGCGTACTGTTAATGATTTACAAAGCACGTTCTCTTTTTGTGCCTCAGGATGACTCTGAGAGGTGGGCTGAGAGGTTAAACTCCCATTTCCTGGGAGGGTGCATAGGATTCGCCCTCATGTGCCTTCCTGGCTTTACTTGGCACTCCACTTTCTTCTCCTTGTTTGTCCGCTTACAGATAACGCTTTGGCAAATTGTTCTCCACGCAAAGTGTGTTAAGCTCAGTTCATAACTCATAAACTCCTGTAAATTTCCCAGCTGCCCTTGCAATTAGTTTGGGACCAGCTCCTACTGGCCATTGACTTAAGATAGAAGGCAATTAAGAGCCACTGTGCCCTGTCCATCCTTCTCCCCAGTGAGCTGACCTTGGAGGCTGTGTATTCTAGTTGACCGTGCAACCCACAACCTCCATCGACCTTAGGAGTGAAAAATTAGCCTTTCCTGTGTGAAGTCACTGACATTTCAGAGTTTATTTTGTGGTTTCACCAAAACATACCCTATCTTGATGAATTACTTGCTCTCCAGCCTTTCTAAGTGTATCATTAAGAGACGTTTCTAAGAATCCTTAGAAATTGGTGGCTCTGCAATTGGAATGCTGAAACACTCCAGAACACGATCAGCATCATTTCTACTTTTAACTTTACATGAGTTTTCCCACAGGCAGAATTTTAAAAAATAATTCTTTTTATCAAAATCTTACATTTACATAGTGTAAAATGGCACTGGTGCTATCAGGCTTATGAGGACTGACAGCAGCTCTCTGCCCCAGCCCTTCTCTCCCAGGTCTGATTCCTTTCTGCCATTTCCTCTGGCATTTAGGTCTGTATTTCTAAATAATACACTTATCCTGCTATTCTTGTTCTATTGTTTCAGACATTTTCCATTGACTTTCTACTATTGCAGATGGGGATTCAGCCACCCTGTACCCCTCACCACCACTGCACCTCCCCCATCCTCTCATTACATCACAATTTTTGGTAAATTTGAATTTACTATTAATTATTTATAACCATGAAAATATTGCTCACTGCTAGGAAAAATAGTGTGCTATGATTACATACTTTTTTTTTTCTGTGAAAGTTCCTCTTTAGTTTTTATTTGCTTAGTTTGTGTAGGTGGCCATCAACAATGCTTCCCTCCTCATTCAAGTGCCTATCAATTCCAGTTTCCGCATGGCTAAAGGTCATGGGTCATTTTCTGACTGGAGCCCGTGCTCATGCTCATGGCACTTGCTCTTCCTCCCATGGTTGGGTCTGGCTGGGTTGCTCCCCAGCTGCCGTCCTGGATCCTATGGCCTGCAGTCCATGTCTTTCTTCTTTTTGGTTAGACTCTTTTGTGAATGTAGCACATCCTTTTGGAGTTTCCAGAGAAAGGGTGCATGAAGGTAAAACTTTTGATATGCTTCTGTGAAAATGTTTGCTCATACTGCTGTGGATAGTTTGGATTTGGAAATGGAGTTGAAAATTATTTCCTTCCCAGTCCATCTCTGGAAGCACGCACTGGGAGTGTGTGCCCTTGAGGAGGAAAGCAAGTTAGGGATGGGGTGAGACTGACTTCACCATATAATCTTTTGTAGTATTCAACTTTTAGAAACCATTTGTGGACTATGCTTTATGAAACTTAAAAAGACATTAGTAAACAGAAATCATGAAAAATATTATCTCAGAGCCACAAAATTAATGGAGATTTGGAAATTTTAGGGAAAAGGAGCACATGGAAACCAAATTTTGGGCATCAAAGACAGAAGTAAATTTGTCTCCAACAGTCTTCTTGTATTCTGAAATTCTTACTGCCACCATTGCCATTACTCTCCTTAACAATGCCACCCCAAACCATTTCCACAGAAACCAGGTTGCTTTAAGTGGGCTTTCTTGGACTTCCCTAGTTCAACTAAATAGCAACTCTGCAGAAAGGTAGGCATCTCAGTGGACAGTGCAAAACAAGAAAGATGAATTTGGCTAAGGGCCTACCTGTAACAGTTACATCATGTTACACAGAACTCAGAGTTAAATGAACATATGAGAGGGACGTGGTTCAACTTGTATTTTCTGTGAAATGCTCTTTTTGTTGTTACATAGTATTTTATGTGTTTATGGAATATTTTGTTGCATGAATAGACTGTGTAATGATCAAATCAGGGTAATTGGGGTATCTGTCACTTTGAGTATTTATCATTTCTATGTGTTGGGAACATTTCAAGGCCTCTCTTCTAGCTACTTTGAAATATACAGTACATTGTTGCTAATTATAGTCTTCCTATGCTCCTGTTGAACATTAGAAGTTATTCCTTCTATGTAACTGTATGTTTTTATCCACTAACCAACCTCTCTTCATCCCCCTCCCACCCGTACAACCCTTCCCAGCCTCTGGTATCTATCATTCCACTCTCTACCTCCATCAGCTTTTTTAGCTCCCACATATGAGTGAGAACAGGTGGTATTTGTCTTTCCATGCCTGGCTTATTTCACTTAACATAATGACTTTTGGTTTCCTTTCATTTACAATAACATAGTTTCGTTCTTTTTTATGGCCACATGGTATTTCATTGTATATAATACCATGTTTTTAATGTGATATGTTTCTTATTATAAAAAGCTCTCAGGCTTGTCCTTAGGCATTAAACATTTAAAAACATGTATACATCAATCTATCAGTTTTATCCTATCTATCTATCCATCTACCTAATCTATCATCTATCTATCATCTATCCATCCATCTATCCATCTACCTAATCTATCATCTGTCTATCTGTCTATCTATCTATCAATCACCTATCTATCTGTCTATCTTACTCCCTGCCATGGTCAGTCCAAGAGCCTTTTTAATTATACAGATAGTCTTTGCGAATCCTTCCTGCTTTTCCCAATAATTGTGGGGGAAAATGGCCAAGGAGGAGCCTTCAGTGGACACAAACATAAAATAATTTAAAATGTTAACAAAAGGTAAATTCCCATAATCTAGAGAGAGGGAGTGGTTCTTAATCTAGAGCGTGGTTCTCAGCTCAGGCTGAAGATTGTAACCACTCAAGGACCTTGAAAAATACCGATGCTTGGGTCTGTCTTGAGAGATTTTGATTTAATTGGTGTGGTTACGTTTTGAGCATTAGAAGTGTTAAAAGCTCTCCAGGTGATTCTAATGCTGCCAGGCCTGAGAAGCACTGCTCTAGGGAGGATACTGACCTCTAGAGACGGAAAATGAAAGAGGTCATTATTTATTTCTGATGGATCATAGACACTCTTGTCTTCATATGCTTATTTATTCGGCAATACAGATGTTCCATTAGTTTTTCTCCCATTTAATAGACTTTATTTTTTGGAGCAGTTTTAGTTCACAGCAAAATTGAGAAGGTACAGAGATTTCCCATATACTCCTTCTCCACCTCCATGGATAGCCTCCTCTACTATTGATGGTCCCCAGCCGAGTGGTGGTGCATTTGTTATAATCAATGAGCCTACACACTGACACATTGCTATCACCCAGAGTCCATAGTTTACATTAGGGTTCACTCTTGGTGCTTCATAAATTCTATGGGTTTGGACAAATGTATAACGACATGGATGCACCTTATCACATCATGCAGAATAGTTTCACTGCCTAAAAATCTTCTGTGCTCTTGCCTATGTATCCCTCTCTCTCTTCTGGCCCCTAGTAACAACCGATTTTTTAAATAGTATCCATAGTTTGCCTTTTCCAGAACGTCGTATGATTGGAATCATACTATATGTAGCCTTTTCAGACTGGCTTTTTTTTTCCACTTAGAAATGTGCATTGAAGTTTCCTCCCCATATTTTTGTGGCTTGTTATCTCATTTCTTTTCTTTTCAGTGCTCAGTAATATTCTGTACCACAGTTTATCCATTCACTCATTGCTTCTAAGTCTTGATAATTATGAATAAAGCTGCTAGCTATAAACATCTCTGTGCAGTTTTTCTGTGGACCTAAGTTTTCAGTTCTTTTGGAAAGACAGCAAGGAGTGTGATACGGTAAAAGTGTTTTTAGTTTTGTGCAAAACTGCCAAGCTCTCTTCCAAGGTGGTGGCACCATTTTGCATTCCCATCAGCAATGAGTAAATGTTCCCATTGCTGGACTTTCCCATCAGCATCTGGTGTTGCCATTGTTCTGGATTTTGACCTTTCTAATAAGTGTGTGGCAGTATTAACTATTTATTTACTATTTGTTAGATTTTTTTAACTTTTATTTTAGGTTCAGGGGTACATGTGCAGGTTTGTTATAGAGGTAAATTGCTTGTTGTAGGGGGTTGCTGTAAAGATTATTTAATCACCTAGGTAATAAGCATGATACAGGATAGGTAGTTTTTCGATTCTTACCCTCCTCCCACCCTCCACTCTCAAGTAGGGCCCGTTGTCTGTTGTTCCTTTCTTTGTGTCCATGTGTACTACACTTATAAGTGAGAACACGTGGTATTTGGTTTTCTGTTCCTGTGTTAGTTTGCTTAGAATAATAGCCTCCAGCTCCACCCATGTCTCTGTAAAGGACATGATTCTGTTCTTTTTAAGGCTGCATAGTATTCCATGGTGTATATGTATCACATTTTATTTATTCGGTCTACCATTCATGGGCATTTAGAGTGATTCCATGTCTTTGCTGTTGTGAATAGTATTTCAATGATCACATGCGTGTATGTGTCTTTATGACAGAATGATTTATATTCCTTTGGGTAGATACCCAGTAATGGCATTGCTGGGCCGAATGGTAATTCTGTTTTAAGTTCTTTGAGAAGTCACCACATTGATTTCCACAGTAGCTTAGATAATTTACATTCCCACCAGCAGTGTTTAGTCACTGTTGTATTTAATTTCTACTTAAAAAGAATGCATGCTAAATGCTCTCCAGACTTAATTAGTGTTGTGGTTTTGGCATTATTTGTCTTTCATCCACTTTTTCACATTAAACAATGAAATATACATGAAACTTTAAACATCCGTACAGTTTAATGAATCATGATAAGGCGAGCACAAGAAACCATAACCTCATCAACCAGCACTTAGAAGCTTCTTTTGTGCCTTGCCTGAAAAATAACTTCTGACTCTTTTGATAATCAATTTCTTGCCTTTATAGTTCTGCCTATGCATGTATGTATTCCTAAACAATCGAGTTGTTTGCTTGTATTTAAAAAATTGTTTAGCTTTGTAGCTGTAGTTTACACATCACTGTAGGATGTTCCATTGCAAGAATATAACATAACTGATCCTCTCTATTGTTGATGGACATTTTCACTGTTTGCATCTATTGGCTGTTACAAACGATGTGCTTCAGTCTTGGTGTTGCACCCAGTGCCCAAATACACTAATTTGCTTAGAGCATATGTTCCTAGTGTGGCGTTGCTGGGTGTGCATATTTTCAACTTTAATACAAAATATAAATGAAGTTCCAGATGGATTATACTAACTTAGCCCCACAAACAGTATATGAGAGGTCTCATTGCTTTAAATACTCCATAGCACTTGGTATTTCCAGTTCTATAGTGTTTACCAGTATGGTGGGTGGGTAACAGTGTTTCCTTGTTTTAATTTGAGTTTCCTCAATTAATAAAGAGATTAAGAACATGCAGAAAATGCTTCTGTTGGACCATGTTACACCCCCTTGGCTCACCATCTGTTTCGTAGGTTTCGTGTTCCTTTTCTTACTCCTTGAGGTGGGTTCTCAGCCCATTCATCTTCAGCCCATCTTCCTTCCTTTCTTTTCTTTTCTTTTTTTTGAGACAGAGTTTTGCTCTTTGTTTCCCAGGCTGGAGTGCAATGGTAAGATATCAGCTCACTGCAGCCTCCGCCTCCCGGGTTCAAGTGATTCTCCTGTCTTGGTCTCCCAAGTGGCTGGGATTATAGGTGCCCACCACCATGCCTGGCCGATTTTTGTGTTTTTAGTGGAGACAGGGTTTCACCATGTTGGCCAGGCTGGTCTCGAACTCCTGACCTCAGGTGATCCACTTGCCTCAGCCTCCCAAGTGCTGGGATTACATGCGTGAGCCACTGCACCCGGCCACCCTTCTTCCTTTCTATCTATGTATTCAGGGCTATGTGTTTCTTCCTACACACAGTTTTAACTGCAGCCCACAAGTTTTGATCTGTAGTATTTCCATAAACTTTCATTTAGGTAATGTTTATTATGGAGCCAATGAGGATTTCTCAACTATGTGCATTAGATCACATTTGTTTATTCATGATATTTATTTTTACTATTTTTCTGTCTGCCTATTCTATCAAATACTGACAGAAAAATGTTAAAATTCTCCCACAAGTATTGTGGATTTTGCTTCATATAGTTTGAAGTCAAGTTATTGGATATATATTAATTAAAAAGAGTTATTTCACGCTAGTTGGCTGAGCATTGCTTCACTGTGAGTGACTCATCTTAATGCAAGCAATGTTTTGTGCCTTCCACTCTTGTTGATTTTAATATACCAGCTTTATCTTTCTTACTTTTTACGTGCTGTATTTTTCCCATCCTTCAATGTTCAACCTTAGTATATTCCTATGATGTACATGCATCTTTTGTAAATAGCATACAGTGAGATTTTGTTTTCTAATCCAATAGTTTTTATACCTTTTAACTGGAGCATTTAATTTGTTTACATTAAATACAATTATAGACATATTTGGTTTTCACATTATTTTGAGCTTTGTATTTATATTACCTGTTGTTTCCTTTTTTCTCCCATCTTGATTTATTTTGAGTTTAGCTGATTATTTTTTTCTCTCTAATAGTCTGGAAATTGTGAACTCTGAATCTGTTGCTTTAGAGATCACCCTGAAACCACACACACATACTTCTTTGATAAAAATCGAGAGTTAATCAATGCCTTATCCTCTTCTTGGATAATACAAAGAGATTAAACATGGCAATTATAATTATTCTCCTCCTGACACGAGTTAATGTTGTCATATATTATAATTCTCTCATTTTAACTCCACTAATTGTTGTTATTATTATTTTATAGGTAATGTTGACTTACCTTTGCCTATCTCAGACCTTCCATCTGGGATTGCTTTCCTTCTGCGGAAAGTGCCTCCTTGAAAATTCATGTAGAATTAGAAGTTAGCAATTGTTTTCTTTTAGGACATTGAAGATTTCATTCCAACCACTCTTTGGCTTCCATTGTTGCTGCTGAGGAACCAGCAGAAACAATGGTCTAATTGTCATTTCTTTGTTTTAAGATTTTTTTCCTTGTCTGATATTCTGCATTTTCACTATAGATATGGATTTATTTTTATCTGCTCTTTGTGGGAATCATTGGACTTCTTGAATTGCTGCTATTTCTAAGGCTGTCTTTTATAATTTGAACTTGGAGCGTGGGTGTCTTGGAACCTGTACCTGAAGTCTTGCAAGTCTGTTTCGCCGTTTGTTATTCTTCTCCACGGTGCCTTGTGTCCTTGTGTGGCTGACCTCCTTTGACTGGACGCTGATCATTGCTCTTAAAATTATCTGTGGGATTCCCTGAGGCCTAGGATGAGAGTGCCTGCCTTTAGCCCTGAGATTCACTCCCTAGGCACGTAGGTGCACTACCTTTTGGTACAATTCAACTTCATAGCTTGAGGTTTCTTGGAGTGCTCCAGTGTGGTAGATCCGGGCTTCAGATCTGCCAAGCACCTGCCCACTTTCGGACATATTTTCTCCTTTTTCTTCTTTCTTGTTTTTTATTTATTTTTATTTTTTATGTTGCACTAAGCACCAGAGGCAACATTTTTCACAGCTGCTTGTGGGTGAGAGGAAAGAAGCAGGCTCACCCCAACCCTAACTGTGGAGCTGTGTATGGTTGCAATGAATGTGCTAGGATCCTAATAGACTCACAAACGTTGGCAGCCCTGAGTGTTCATTTCTGTTCCTCCCAACCCTGTGAATCTATCAAAACACAGCTTAATCTTGCAATCTGGAATGGCTGAAGGTAAGTAAAGGGGATCAAGCATTCATTGACTTCTCTGGGGTCTTGCTTTTCTTCAGGTCTCGGCTTGGTCATTCACCACTATGTTGCCAACCCTTCAATGCATATAAGAAAATGTAAAAAAAAAAATTAGACAGCATTTTAAATTATTTCCGGAAGATTATTGATCTCAACAATTTAGCCCGGTGTTGTTCAACAGTATGTTCTGCGGTGATGGAAATGCTCTGTATTCGAGCTTTGCAATATGGTAGCTACTGCCTTCTGTGGCTACTGAGCATGTAAAATGTAGCTAGCACACCTGATGAATTGAAGTTTTTATTTTAAAATGTACATAGACACATGTGGCTGTGGCCGCCATACTGGACAGTGCAGCTGTAGTTCATGAGCGGTTATCAGAAATGAGAATGTCTTTGTTCTTTAATTTCCTCTGGTTGAGCAGATAACTGTGCAATGCATCTAGCCCAGCTGCCAGAATCTTGGTGAAGCATCATGGTTTACTTTGTGTTTATTTAAATTTCCTATTCATTTAGTAAGGCTGTATTCTTTGTACAGAATACAGAAGAAAAATTTTGTTTTATTAAAACATTATTTATTTAGAGATAGGGTCTTGCTCTGTCACCCAGGCTGGAGTGCAGTGGCATGGTCATAGCTCACCGCACCCTCGAACTTCTGGGCTCAAATGATCCTCCCACCTCAACCTCCCAAAGCACTGGGGGGGAAACGTTGTTTTAAATATCACCACAATGAGTAGGCAGAATGCCATTTCTTAAGATGAGTCACATCAAGGGTAGGAGAGAGACATGCTTTGTGGATTTTTTTGGTGACAGACTTTAATGTGATAAACTACAGTTTGCTTGTCATTCCAAGGCCAACCTCAACAACATAATAAGCCCTGTACTTAGTCTTAGAGAAATATTTATCTAGAGAAATAAAAAAAGCAAAGCAACAAAACCATAAATGGAGTAATTTTCCACATGGCTGGCTGCTTCCACCCCGTCACCTGGTGCAGGCAGCAGTAGGTGTATGGAGGAGGATGATGACGTGTCCCACAGCCAGAGTGTCTGCCCCTAATAGTCTCAGGAAACGCTGTTGCTTCCTGTCGGGAGAGGACAGCAGCTTGAGGACAGGGGTTCTCGTCTCACGCGTTTGTTCACTCTGCAGAACCAAGCTTTGAACTGTACTTGAGGTACCACGGGTGCACAGAAAAGATTTTCTGTATAAAATCATTTTGGTGCCATTGTCTTTTAATTATTAGAACATCAAAAACAGCACAGAATTGTTATTTCCTCCAGAATTCCGGAGGATCCTGCGCTTGGCAGTACAGCAGCTGGCTCTGGCTTGGCTACAGTCTCCTCCCTTCTTGCTCCTCTGGTGACAAATGCTCACCTCTGTTGACAGCGTGATCTAGTGTTGGCCAATCAGAGCGCCTCACTCCTCCCCACCCCAGAATTGTTCATGGATGGCAGCTTCATGCAAGCCCAGATTAGAGTCCTTCTTGAGGCTGTTCTTACCAGAATCTCAGGAGGCACCCCCACGCGTCTCTTGGGGAGCTGCAAGAGTGGGGGCCAGCTGCTTTCCCCCGTAGTCCTGGCCATTTGGAGAAGGCCTCTCAGGAGGAGGAGAGAAGGACACCAAGCAGGGAGACGAGAGGTTTGGGTGATGGCAGAGAGGAGGGACCCCGTCACTGAGGTCCCCAGAGCAGTCTAGTTTCTCTAGTTCTTCTTCCAGTTCTTTGAACTGCACTAGCACCCTTTCAACAAGGTAATTTTCTGTTATAAATGATCCTTAAATAGATTTCTGCCACTTGCAACAAATATCCTTTATCCTAAATTGTCAAAATGAAAAGTGTGTGTGTTGGGGCCACATTTTCAGAGGAAAGAAAATTCCCACCAGCTTCAGAATCAGCTGAGGTGGGGTAAGCATAGTCTTCCCCATGTTCTTCCGGTGCAATTCTTTTGTCCCTCTGTTTCTTTGATAGTTTTTAGTGGACATCATCTTAAAATTCAAATACCAAATTCATTTCTCATCCAAGATGAGCTGTGTTACAAATGAACAAGAAGAGTACCAGCAATGTGGTTTCTTTTTTTTTTTTTAATAAAAAAAACAGCACTTCCAAGGCACAGAAAATATCACCACCCTGTCCAAATTTAGGGCCACACTGTCATCAAGGGATAATCAGTCTTCCTTCCTTTCCTTCCTCCCTTCCCTTCCCTTTCCTTCCTTTCCTCCCTTCCCTTCCCTTCCCTCCTTTCTTCCTCCCCTCCTCCCTTCCTCCCTCTCTTCCTTCCTCCCCTCCTCCCTCCCCCTCTCTCCCTCCCTCCCTCTCTCTTTCTCCTTCCTTCCTTCCTTCCTTCCTTCCTTCCTTCCTTCCTTCCTTCCTTCCTTCCTTCCTTCCTCCCTCCCTCCCTCCCTCCCTCCCTTCTTTTCTTTTCTTTCTCTCCTTTTCTTTGACGCTTTTGTTATGAGGTCTCACTCTGTCACTCAGGCTGGAATGCAGTGGCGTGATTTCTGCTCACTGCAAACTCTGCCTGCCTTGCTCAGGTGATCCTCTCACCTCAGCCTTGCAGTTAGCTGGGACTACAGGTGCATGCCACCGTGCCCGGCTAATTTTTTGTATTTTTAGTAGATATGGGGTTTTACCATGTTGCCCAGGTTGGTCTTGGACTCCTGAGCCCAAGTGATCCTCTTGCCTCAACCTCCCGAAGTGATGGGATTACAGATGTAAGACACCATGCCCAGCCCAGTTAATAATTTCTAATGCTATAAAGGCCTCTTTCTAAATGTAAATCCATGCTTTTGTTTTCATCTGGGCCATATCATTCCAACTTCTGGAAAGTTTTAGTTCAAGTTATGGACGTCTAAGTATTTATTTTCGTAATAATCATCGTTAGCACTCATTCGTTCATCCATCCATTCATTTTCCATTGACTGCTTATCCATGACAGGCAATGTCCTAGATTCCAAGGATACATTGTAAACAAATAAGAAAATGGACCTTGGCTCTTGTATAGTACACAAAGTGTTATGGCTAATTTTAGCTTGGATTATGAAAGTATAAACACAGTTTCATTTTATTCAAGAGGAAAATATGGCTGGAAGATGATCATTCATGGGCTTTATAATTAGTATAATTTACAGTCTTCTGCCAACTTTAGAATGAGAATTCACAGGATTACTGCATCACCCAACTTCACTAAATCAAATGAAATATGTGCGTGGGGGGGGTGGCGGGGGGGGTGGCTGGGGGGAGAACCAACCCAGGGATGTTATTAAAGTAAAATTTTATGTTCAAGTCTTTCTCATTCAGTATATCACCTTGCAGTGCCATCTGGCGGTTAGAATGGAGGAAAACATGTCAACCCTTACTGATAATTGTAGGAACCTGGGAACTGTGTGGGCTCCCGTGTACAGGGTATTGGGAAGGTCGTGTGCACTAGAGTCCCCAGTGAGCATCTGTCTCAGTGCTCAGTTCAACCCCTGCGGAGGCACCATCCAGCCTGAAGGTCCCCTCCCTCATGACTCAACCGTCCCCTAATACAAACACGGCATAGGTGGGGTCCAACCACAAGTCCCCACCCCTTACCACAGCTTAGACTCATTTGTTTGTGTGATTTATTTTATTTTTACTTTGTTACTAGCCACTCTAAAAATGAGAATTTTTTCATTTCTTTCTTTCTTTCTTTTTTTTTTTGTAACTAAGTCCTGCTCTGTCACCCAGGCTGGAATGCAGTGGTGAGATCTCAGCTCACTACAACCTCTGCTTCCTGGGTTCAAGTGATTCTCCTATCTCAGCCTCCTGAGTAGCTGGGATTACAGGCGTGCACCACCACACCTGGCTAATTTTTGTATTTTTAGTAGAGATGGGGTTTCCCCATGTTGGCCAGGCTGGTCTCGAACTCCTGACCTCAAGTGATCCACCTGCCTTGGCCTTTCAAAGTGCTGGGATTACAGGCGTGAGGAGAATTGTTTCTTCAAATTTTAGGTTTGGGGGTACATGTGAAGGTTTTTTACATAGATAAACACGCATCATAAAGGGTTTGTTGTACCTTTTTTACATCACCTAGGCATTTAGCCCAGTACCCAACATCTTTTCTGCTTCTCTCCTTCCTCCCA
Source organism: Alouatta palliata (assembly GCA_004027835.1). Lineage (NCBI taxonomy): Eukaryota > Metazoa > Chordata > Mammalia > Primates > Atelidae > Alouatta > Alouatta palliata. Next base: position 6,754 of record PVKV010005709.1, on the reverse strand, counting down.
CCCTCCCCACTCAAATAGACCCCAGTGTCTGCTGTTTCCTTCTTTGTGTTCATAAGTTCTTATCATTCAGCTTCCACTTATAAGTGAGAAAATGTGGTACTTGATTTTCTGTTCCTGCATTAGCTTGCTAAGGATGATAGCCTCCAGCTCCATTCATGTTCCAGCAAAAGACATGATCTTGTTCTTCTTTATGGTTACATAATATTCCATGGTGTAGATGTACCTCGTTTTCTTTATCCAGTCTGTCATTGATGGGCATTTGGGTTGAGTCTATGTATTTGCTATGGTGAACAGTGCTGCAGTGAACATTTGTGTGCATGTGTCTTTATGGTAGAATGATTTATATTTCTCTGGGTGTAGACCCAGTAATGGGATTGCTGGGTTGAATGGTAGTTCTGCTTTTAGATCTTTGAGGAATCATCCTACTGCTTTTCACAATGGTTGAGCTAATTTACACTCCCATCAACAGTGTATAAGGATTCCTTTTTCTCTGCAACCTTGCCAATATCTATTATTTTTGGCTTTTTCATAATAGCCATCCTGACTTGTGTGAGATGATATCTCACTGTGGTTTTGATTTGTATTTCTCTCATGATCAGTGATATTGAGCTCTTTTTCACGTGCTTCTTAGCTGCATGTATGTCTTCTATTGAGAAGCTCACTTTTTAATGGGGTTGTTTTTGTCTTGTAAATTTGTTTAAGTTCCTTGCAGATGCTGGGTATCAGACCCTTGTCAGATGCATAGTTTGCAAATAGTTTCTCCCATTTTGTAGGCTGTACGTTTACTCTGTAGTGTGCTCCAGCCACTGAGGCTAGTGGGGTCGACAGGGGAGTCATTTCCACTGGCAACACCCCAGGCCAAGAGTTATTCTCATAGTCACAAAGTAAGCCTTGGCAATTCAACATATGGAAACAATATCTTCATGATTTAGCTTTTGATTGAACTTTTTTTGGTCTTAGCCTTTTCAAAAATAACCTTTATGCTTTAGAATAGTTTTATATGTACAGAAAAATTCTGAATATAGTATGGATCAGCAGTCCCCAACCTTTCTGGCACCAGGGATCATTTTCATGGAAGACAAATTTTCCACGGACCTGAGGTGAGGTGGATGGTTTCAGGATAAAACTGTTACACCTCAGATCATCAGGCATTAGATTCTCATAAGGAGTGCACAACCTAGACCTCTCATATGCACTGTTCACAATTGGGTTCACGCTTCTATGAGAATCTGATGCCACCACGGATCTGAGAGAAGGCTGAGCTCAGGTAGTGATGTGAGCAAAGGGGGGTGGCTGTAAATACAGCTGAGGCTTCGCTCACTCACCTGCCACTCACCTGCTGTGAAGTCCAGTTTCTAACAAGCCACAGACCAGAGCCAATCAGTCCATGGCCCAGGGGTTGGGGACTCCTGGAATAGAAGGTTCCATGTCATCCATACCCAGTTTCCCCTATAATTAACATCTTACATAAGTATGGTACATGAAAAACGTCAGACAAATCTCAATTGAGAAACATTCAACAGGGTACTTGACCAGTACTGCTGCAAACTGTCCTAGTGTCCAGAAAGGCCTGAGAAGCTGTTACAGCCAAGTGGCGCCAATGAAGCCAGGATGACTGAATGTAATATGGTGTCCTGGATGGAATTCAAGACAGGAAAAGGGCATTGGGGAAAAACTCAGGAAATACATCTGAATAAGGCATGGACTTTGGTTAACATTCACTTGTCAGTATTGGTTTTCACCAGTTGTGACATGTTTAACATACTAAAGTAAGATGTTAGTAACAGGGGAATTTTAAAAAAAATTTTTAATAAAAGGATTAGGAGTTTCAAAATAATGGGAATTCAGGAACAAACCCTACAAAACTACAGTCTGCCAGCCTTCTACCCACCCTTTATATCAAAACGTGAATGAGAGTCAATCTTTTATAAATTTGCTTTATTTTAAGTATATGAAGATCTTAATGTCACTGGGCAAAATAGTCATTTATTAGAATAGTTCAAACTCACTCTTGCAACAAAATAAACCACATTCCGTCAAGACACAGGAAAAATGAATGCAGGGATTTAGGAATGCTCTACTTGCTTCTCTTCAACTTTAGCAGCGGAAGTTGGAGAGTTAATAACAGGGGAACTGATGGGGGAGGTACATGGGAATTCTCTGTATGATCATATTAATTTTTCTGTGAATCTAAAACTACTCTAAAATGATTTCATTTAACAACAACAAAAAATCAGATACTTCAAAACAAAACAAACAAAACCAACCACAGCCACCTGAAGTGAACAGAGCCTTATGTTATCTGACTGGTGGATTGAACTGCAGGTGGAATAACTTAACCTATAGAAAGAGACATTTAAAACCATATCTTTCATTGAAAGAAAAGTTTTCCAAATGGGAGCTTAGATTAGTGAAGCATCTTACAAACTTTACATTAATATCTGAATTAAAAGATGGCACAGCACAGTGAGAAGAATACAGGGAGATTCTGACGTCAATGTTAGAGACAAAACTCTTGGCCTTCCAATGGCATGTCTCTTGGAAATACCATGAGATCTTTAGAGCCTCTGTTTAGTCCCTTTAAAGTGAGTATAATACTCACTTCTCACCTTTGTGAGACTGACTGAATGAGACTACAGGCACAGCCCCCTACAAAGTTCCTGGCACAGGAAAGCAATCGTTCCACTTAGGCAATTCTGAAATCTGTAAGACAGAAAACTGGGAAGGGCACTGGAACTCTAGGCACCAGGGCAAGTTCAGGTGGAAGTCCTGCTTTTTCTGGGAAGCCTCCTTTCTGTTCTTAAAGGCTTTCAACTGATTGAATCAAGCCCACTCAGACTATCTGGATAATCTCCTTTACTTCAAATTAATGTTAATTACATCTACAGAATGCCTTCCCAGAAACACCTTTATTAGTGTTTGATTGAATAATTGGGGACTAGAGCCTGGCCATGATGACACAGAAAACTGGCCATCTGTCTTTCCATCCATCTTTCTTTCCTTCCTTCCTTCTTTCCTTCCTTCCTTCCTTCTTTCCTTCCTTCTGTTTCTCCATCCATTCTTTCTTCTTTCCATCCATCCTTCCATCCATCCACCCGTCCATCTTTTATTTCTTGCAGGTTGTTGGACTGAGGGATGAAGTTTCTAGCTGGCTGTTCAGGAGAGTCTGCCTTCAGTCTTGATTCCTTGCCATGTGGACCTCTCCAACATGACTACCTGCACCATCCAAGTGCACTTGCTGAGAAGGGAATAGAGAGATTCTGCTAGCAAGACAAAAGCTGTAATCCCATGGAATCACAGAAGTGGCATACTATCACTTTTGCTACAATCTGTGAGTTAGAAGCAAGAGAAGCAAGTCAGAAGTCCCAGCCCAACTCAAAGCAAGGAAATTACACAGACTATGATTACTGGAGGCAGGGATTACTAAGACCATCTGAGAGTTTGCCTACAACAAGGAAGTTGGAATTCAGAAAGGTCATATAGTGGGTCAGTGGTAAAGACTGTGTCACCCTGACCTCACTGAGACCTGACATAACTATAGGGGTAGAATGTATTCCCTAAAGCAAGACACAAGTATTAATTTTGCTCCAATTAGCACCAGAATCAGGATCCTGACTGACACACATCTTCTTTGTGGGAAAAAAAAAAATGAAATCAGAAATGAATCTTTAAGAAATTAGCTGTTGATTGCATGAAATTATTAAACAAATTGCTTGGATCTAAAAAAAACCTTTGGGCCTGGCAAGGTGGCTCATGCCTGTAATCCCAGCACTTTGAGAGGCCAAGGTGGGTGGATCATTTGAGGTCAGAAGTTCAAGACCAGCCTTACCAACATGGAGAAACCCATCTCTACTAAAAATACAAAATTAGCTGGGTGGGGTGGTGCATGTCTGGATTTCCAGCTAGTTGTGAGGCTGGGGCAGGAGAATCACTTGAACCTAGGAGGTGGAGGTGTAGTGAGCCAAGATTGTGCCATTGCACTCCAGCCTGGGCAACAAGAGTAAAACTCCATCTCAAAAAAAAAAAAAAAAAAAAAAAAATAGAATACATTTCTCATCTTCCTTTGCAGGAGGTGTAGACATTTGACTAAATTCTAGCCACTTTGTTATGTGTACTTCTTGGAAGATTCCTTAGAGTTGATACGGTTTGGTTGCATCCCCACCCAAATCTCATCTTGAATTTCCATGTGTTGTGGGATGGACTCGGTGGGAGGTAATTGAATCATGGGGGCAGGTCTTTCCCAGCCAGTTCTCAAGATAGTGAATATGTCTCATGAGATCTGATGGTTTTAAAATGAGGAGTTTCCCTGCACAAGCTCTCTCTCTATGCCTGCTGCCATCTATGTAAGATGTGACTTTCTTCTGCTTGCCTTCTGCCTTCATTGTGAGGCTTCCCTACCCATGTGGAGCTGTAAGTCCAACAAACTTCTTTCTTTTGTAGATTGCTCAGTCTCGAGTATGTCTTTTATCAGCGGCATGAACATGGACTAATACACTGGGTGATGAGTTGGACATCACATTCTTTGTAGATTTCCTTCTTTTTGCTGCAGACACCAGCTGGGCAGTGAGAGGCTATTGAGAACAAAGTTTTATGCTGAGGATGGCAGAGGAGAAAGATGAGAGGAGTCTAGGCCTGAAGACATTGTGAAGTGGTCTAGGACTGTACCTCCCGACTTCTTTGTGTAAGAGAGTAAAGCCTTACATGCATGAATCTGTTATTTGAGGTTTCTTTTATGGAATTCAGCATTTGAATTGTCTGTGGCTGAAATGAATCTGGATACAATAGATTGTATTGTATCCAGAGAGCTGTGCTAAAGAACCTATTTGCCATCTCATCAGGCTGGCAAATGACACACAGTGTTCAATAAAACTCAAACAGATGCTATTCTCTTCTCTGCTAAATGTGACTGTTTTATCTATTGTGATGTCTCGCTGTTCCAGATAAAGAGATCAGGATTCCCTTGCCCCATGGCTGTTCTACAGAGTCTGCCTTGCCCATCTGGCATGTAAAACCCTGAAATGTAAAACTCAGCTATTTGTAGGAGTGCCAAGATGTTTCAACATATTTTAGATATTTTTTGGAAAGTTGTAAAACATGGCTAATATAGGAAATAGTAGCAGTTCATAAACACCACTTAGTGTTCTTCACTTCAGATGTCACTAGACTTATGTAAAAGGAACTGAGATATTTTTCTTTTTTCTGTGTAAAGTGAAGACCATTTGTTTTTCCCTCTAATATTATAGACACCCCAGAGTGGTTTTCAGCATTTGAAAGCAGCAGGGCCTCTTTCTTTTTGGATTTGGTTAAAATAAAAGGGCTACGGACAGTCTTGAAATGTGAACCCAAACCCCAGGTTTTTAAATTCTTCAGCAAATCTGAATGAAGACAAGTTTCATCCTTCAGAGACAAAACAGGGCTCAATCTATGAAACCTGACTTTGAAGTAGATGACAACTTTTCCCATGAATGGTGCAGCAGTACTTCTAGAAAACACAAACACCTAATTTTGATCTTATTTATTAGGATTTCATTTTAATGTGGATCTGGAAAAAATGTAACTAGCACATCTTGCTCATAATTAACTGGCTCTTACTGTTTAGGAGGAAGCCTAACAGGAAGTTAATTGTAGGTCATTAACAGTCGTTAGTTATGTTTTAAGCAGGAGGTCAAGTGAAAGAATAATCCTCAGTAAATCTTGGCTGTGGGTGACTGATGGAAGTTTCAGAGGCTGGACTGGAAGATGAAATTGGGGCGAGGTGGCACACAGCATGGCCTCAGGAACCTGGGATCCAGCCACCTGCAGCTCCCAGTGGAGGCGAAGTCATGGAGGGTCCCAGGGCGTGATTGGTGAGTGAAGTGTCTCTTCACCCATCTGAATAACAAGTGGTGGGCCTTGTGAACTTCCTCCATTGTATATTGTCCGGTTTCTAACCTCCTCTCATTACTGTCAGTTTTAACTATGTGTGTATCTATGTGTGTTCAACTCTCATTGGCAGGGTGGCGGAACTCTCTAGGGTAGGAGGAGAGGCCATGAAGACAGACCTTGATTCCTAATTGTGGACTTTGAGAGCGATTTCTCCATCAAATTAGCCTGTGGATTGTAGTGTTTTGAAAACTAATTTCAGAAATTAGATGGAGACTTCTAGTGGAGGCCTGGGAGGAGAAGGACTGGAAGATCGGAGTCTACAAAGGCTGGGATAGTGGTATGTGGATGGGCTGCTTGGAATGCACAGAAGTCACACAGGCCTCATGTTGGGGCCCACCAGGACCTCCAGATACTGCAACTGGTAGTGTTAGCTGGTCTTTGTCCTCAGTCACCAGTGCTCAGGCAGTGGCTGTGGATGGAGAAGCCAAGATGGCAGGGGTGGGCATGGTCCCCTCAGCAAGGCTGGTGCAGCTCCTGCCTCCACTGAATGCTGTGTCTACCCTATGTTGCCAGCCCCGGGGGACCAGCAGTCACTTGGTAGCAAGCTCATTATATCTGGCCCCTTCGATTGCAGCTGGAGGTAATTTTCCCTTACTGGAATTGATACCTGCTCCTAATACAGATTTGCCTTTTCTGCCTGTTCTCCTGCTAGCACCCCATCCTAAGGGCCTCCAGGAGGAATGACATCTCAAATGGAAACCTGCGTAACATCAGCCCAAACCAAGAACCCATTTTATCGTCAGAGAGGTGTGCCATGAATGCATGACTGTGGGATCCACTGCTTTGACCACACCTGGATGACTTGGGAGCTGCCAGCCTACATCAATAA
>PVKV010005708.1:0-112278 GCA_004027835.1 Alouatta palliata | reverse complement strand
TACAAAAATTAGCCAAGAGTGGTGGCACCCTTGTAATCCCAGCCACTCAGGAGGCTGAGGTAGAAGAATCACTTGAACCCAGGAGGTGGAGGTTGCAGTGAGCTGACATTGTGCCACTGCACTCTAACCTGGGCAACAGCCCAAGACTCCATCTCAAACAAGAAAAAAAAAAAAAAAAGAGAGAGAGAGAATGACCAACAAATGAGGGAGGGCCTTTCCAAGGAGGTGACATCGAGTTGAAGTAGAATGACTTAAAATGATGGGCAGGAATGGAGCACACACACACAGAAAAAAAGGTAATAGAATTCCAAGCAAAAGGAACAGCAAGCACAAAGGTCCTGAGACACCCATGAGCTTGGCACATTCCTAGTCAAAAGGAAGGGTAAGGTTGCCAGAGCTTCCTGGAGGAGGCAGTAAGTTAGAGGAAATAGAAGTCAGAGGGTCAGACAGGGGAGACCTTGGAGGACAGGTAAGAACTTCAGATTTTATTCTAAAATGCAAAGCGCTGGAGAGCATTAAAGAGGTAAGCACGTGACCTCATTCACTGACACATGGAAGTGAGGGTATATCTGAGGGCGGGAGGCAGGAAGGAGACCAGTCACAGGCTGTCACAGTAGCAGTAAGCTAGTGGAGGCTTGGGTGGGGTGGTGACTGCAGAGGGCAAAATATGAGCCCATTCTGCATATAATTTAGAGATAAAGCCAGTAGGATTGCTTATATTTTGAGTGAGAGGAGACAGAGAAATCAAGAAAACCTCTTGGATTTTTGGCCTGAGTACCAAGTAGATGGAGATATCATTTCACAAAAAAGGAAAAATTTGGAAGGAAAGAAGAGAGGCAGAATGGAATGGACCATTCCATTTTTCACTTGTTAAGTTTGAAATGTCTATTAGATGTCAAAGAAAGTGGGGATGTTGAAAAGGCAGAAGGGTCCACAAGCCTGGAGTTCAGGAAAGAGGTCTGGGCTAAAGACACAAAACTTGGCACGGTTGACACTGGAGGCTATGGAAAGCCACATTACTCATTGAGGATCCCTGGGTTGGGGATGAGAACGAGAGGAGGAAAGAAGTCAGGACAGAGCTCTTGGTCGCCATTTATTCAATGGAGGCTGGAAAGGAATGGGCCTTGAGCTGGAGGCAAATCAAGAGATGCTGATTTCATGGAAGGCAAGAGTTTCACAAAGGAGGACGGTCAACTGACACCCCAAGTAATCAGGGGCATAAGGGTGAGTGGAGGGGCAACTCGCAATGAGATGCAGAATAAATAAACTCTCAGCAGGGCTAGATGAAAGACAGGAAGGGCAGGTAGAGAAAGGGACAGGCTAGAAGCAGAGACTCCAGGGAGTTGCCCCTAATCCCAGCCTTCCCTGTAGAGTTAAAGCCACCCTGACCACTACGTCCAGCCTCAGGCTGGATGACTGTCACCTCCACACCTCAGCCTGGATGAGTGTCACCTCCACGCCTCATGCTGGATGACTGTCACCTCCATACCTCATGCTGGATGAGTCACTTCCACACCTCATGGCTGAATAACTATCATCTCCACACCACATGCTGAATGAGCATCACCTCCACACCTCACACTGTATCTCCTCATGGGGTATCCAACCCAAGCCCGCCCTCAAGATCCATTTATTTTTTGCAACTCTTACTGACAACCCCCTGTGTGCAAAGTAAAGCTGGATTGACGAATAAAACCACCAAGTCTCCTGCCCTCCTGGGGCTCACATTCTAGCTCAGGTGAGAGATCACAAGTAAACAAATGGAAACTTTCTCCTTTGGGTATGGGCTCCCAGAAAAAGCAGAGACCCTGGTCCAGCAGTGGCTTGTGGGGAAGGTGGAAGACCTGGCTGGGCCACTATCAGAGTAAGTGTGCACAGGTTATGTAACCTATTTGAGCCTCACTTTCCTCACCTGCAAAACTCGGATAGAACACCTACCCGTCTATATAGAAGATGATGCTAGGAGTAAAACGGGCAATGTGATGAGAATGCCCCTTGCAGTTTCCTACCCATAGTACATAGGCAACAAATGCTTGCTTTAAAAGCTGTCACCTGGCCAGATGTGGTGGCTCACACCTGTAATCCCAGAACTTTGGGAGACCAAGATGGGGGAATCCCTGGAGGCCAGGAGTTCAAGACCAGCCTGGCCAACATGGTGAAACCCCATCTCTACTAAAGATATGAAAATTAGCTGGGTGTGATGGTGTGCACCTGTAATCCCAGCTACTCAGGTGGCTAAGGCACCAGAACCGCTTGAACCTAAGAGGTGGAGGTTGCAGTGAGCTGAGAGCGCTCACCACTGCACTCCAGCCTATGTGACAGAAAGACTCTGTCTCAAAAAAAAAAAAAGTGTCACCTGGCTGGAAAAGTCCTCCCTCCCATCTCACCTCTCTGGCCACCTTCACATTACACTGCCCTGCTAGGAAAAGAAGCCAGTCCCTTGTGCTCCAGCCTCTACATACTACGCTGCAAAATGTAAAATGGTCCCCAGTCTTCCCTTCCATAAGCAAAAGATCTTCAGGGCTTCCTCTGCTCCATCCAGGTTGTCTGAGAAAGCAAGATCTCAGGGCATCTTCCTCCACTCTGGGCCCCCTCACTACCAGAAGTGGGAGCCAGGAGCACCAGCATCTAGCTGGAAGCAATACATCAGTGTCCCCATCCCCAGGAGCTGACGAGAACAATTCCAGAGCCTTGCCTCCACTCCTCTCAGTTGTCAATCAAAGCCCAGGGATCCAATAGGAACTGAACCCTTGTCCCCCACCACTTTGTACTCAGGGTGCTCACGCTCCTCACATCAGTGCTGGAAGTCTTAGTCCAAGCCTCCTTATCATTTCAACTTTCCTTCTGAACTTTCTCCTCATTCCCAGCCCTACTGTGTCACTGAGACCACCCAGCACTTTCCAGGTAAAGCTGCATTTTTGGAAGCAGACTAATCCGCCAAAAATCAATGTGACAAATGGCAAATACGTTAAACATCAATTTGAAAGAAAATCAATTTGGACACGTTCAAACTGCATTTTATATTTTGTCAAATTTTAACCATGCTTAAAATTCTTTCTCCAAGTCCTCAAACTTCAGGTTAGTCTTAATTTTGTGGTTCTGACAATTAAAAATTTAAGTTCCATTCTTTCATAGTTGAAGGAATTTTTTAACCACTTTTGAGTGCCCTATTTTTTTTTAAACATAGTTTTGGTATTTGGGTTTTTTTTGTTTTTTTTTTTTAAATATTTGGGGTTTTTACCATTCTCATACCAATTCCCACAATGAGTTAGGTTTAATTTTGTATCTGTAACCATTAAAAACCAAATTTCAGGTATTTCATATTGATGTGCTTAACTTAAATCTTTCCTCAGCATTTTTTATTTGATGGTGTAGAGAACGGACATAGGATTGGAAGCACTCATCATAAGCTGAACTTTTGTTTACTGATTATGAAATATGCTTTTCTCACCATAAGAAGTCTACATCAACTCATGGTCATGAGTTAGCTTCCCAAAAACTGAATATATCTTAAAATATAGCCATGAAGACCATTTGCAAAAATCTTCAAAAGCCATGAAAACCATTCAATATGAATTTCTAAAAGCATGAAAAATAATTCAAAGATAGTTTGGGTAAATCAATGCATTTTGTAAAATCAGTGACTTTGTTATTTAGCATCCTAATTTTGAAAGAAGTGGCCATTGGGCAGCTCATGGATGGCTGGGGGCCTCCTTTCTACTCCTCATCATTTCTGCCCCATCTGTTCTCCTGGGAAGTTCACACCATCAGCTGCCCTTACTCCTCTGGAGGCTGTCACTCACTCACCCTGCCATTGCCTTCTCTCAGGAATGACCTCACACCTGGCTCACCATCTCCAGTTCACCCCTTCCTGGGCACCATTCCTAGAGGCTTCCACTCAACAGGGATGGTCAGTCTGCACAATGCTGTCCACCTCCAGTAATCTCCTACCCTTAGCTCCCCCTTGCTGTAGTCATATTCTTGACCTTGACCTTCATCAACATCCAAATCCCCACTGAAAGGCTGACATCACACGTCCCACTCTCAGGCCAGCCTCTCCTCACCTTCCAGCCCCCTCTCTGGAATTCCCACTCCAGCAAACCCTCGGCCTCTCCCAGACCCTGACCCACTGACCTGGCCACTTGCTCTCCCTCACCCATCCCCCTACCCTGTTCTCAGTTCCTCCTTACCCAATCCGGACTTCCCAACCTGCACACAACTCCCTGAACTCCTCAGCCCCACTCTTGCTCTATCATACTCATGAATCGGTTTAACCCCAGTGAAACCCAACCACCCCCACTCCATGCTGGCTCTTGAGCAGGCAAAGGTCACTAGGTAACACACACACACACACATAGACACACACAGGCTGACTGGTCTCACTTTAAAGTCCTGATCTCAAGCTTTAAATGACTTAAAGCAGCCATTTCTCACCTTCCCCTGCCTCAGTCTTCCCATTCTGTTTCTTTCCCCCTAGTTTTAAGCTGATTACCTTGTCTTGGTCTGTTCAGGCTGCTATAACAAATAGCATAGACTGAGTGGCTTATAAATAAACCATGAGAAATGAATTTCCCATGGTTCTCGAGGCTGGAAAGTCCAAGATCCAGGTGCCAGTGAATTTGGTGTCTGGTGAGGGCTCACTTGTTGATAGACAGCCATCTTCTGGCTGTGTTCTCACTTATCGGAAAGGGCAAGTGAGCTCTCTGGGGTCTCCATTTGAAGGACACTAATCGTATTCATAAGCGCTCCATTCTCATGACCTAATCACCTCCCAAAGGCCCCACTTCCTAAAACCGCTGCCTTGGGATTTAGGATTTCAACCTGTGAATTTGTTGGGCAGCAGGACCAAACATTGAGACTATAATACGTTAATTCATATTTGATGAGTCAATAGAAGATTTGGACAGAAATGCCCTCACCTTCCCAGCCACCAGTGGCCAACCTGTCTCACCTGGATAGCCAGCTCTGCCTTCTCTCTGTTGGAAGGACCCAGCTCCAGCCTCATCAAAGGCTGCCCTGCCATGCATGCTGGTGCATGCCACATAGACCCCATCCCTCCTCACTTATTGAAGACGTCACTCCTGAAATCACCCCCTTCCTGCTTATATCCTTCAATTCCACCCTCTCTCAGGATCATTCCTAACAGGTACAAATGTGCCACCATCTTTGCCTTTCTCAAGACAGAACAAAACTAAAAGCAAAGCCTTCCCTTGACCACCACCCAACTCCCCTATTTCACTGCTCCCCTTCCTAGCAAAGCTTTAAGAGTAGACTTTTGGTTGCTGATTTTACCTTCTCCTCTCACATTTTCTCCTCCATCCTCCCCACATCAACCTTCCAACCTCACCCTCCAAGAAGGCTATTCTAGCAAGATCATGGGTGACCTCCATGTTGTTGAATCAGACAGTCACTTCTCTGAACTTCACTGGCTTGACCTCTGGGTGGCATCTGGACAGGCTAATCACTTTCTCACTTTCTTTCTTTCTTTCTTTCTTTCTTTCTTTCTTTCTTTCTTTCTTTCTTTCTTTCTTTCTTTCTTTCTTTCTTTTTTTTTTTTTGAAAGGGGCTTACTCTGTCACCCAGCCTGGAGTGCAGTGGCATGACCACAGCTCACTGCCACCTTGATCTTGCAGGCTCAATCCTCCCACCTCGGCCTCCCCAGTAGCTAGGACCACCCGCATGTGCCACCATGCTTACCAGTTTTTGTGTATTTTGTAGAGATGAGGTTTTGCTATGTTGCTCAGGCTGGTCTTGAACTCCTGGACTCAAGAGATCTGCCTGCCCCTGCCTTCCAAAGTGCTGGGATTACAGGTGTGAGGCACTGCACCTGGCCCGCTTCCCTCTTCTTGACACCTCTACTTGTCTTGGCTTCCCTGACACAGCTGACTAATTTCTCCCTCTCTTTCTGGCCCTAGTCTTAGCTGCCTTGGCTAGCTCTTCCTCCTCTACTTGGTGAGACCCAGCCTCGCTCTCTCCTGACTATACACCCTACCTCCATGACCTCACGGTTCCGTGGCTTTCATTTATATGCCAATAACCCTCAACCCATGTATCAACCCTGACCTTTCCCCAGAACTCCAGGTCTACATCTAACTGCATCCTTGGCACTTCCAGGGGAGGTCTAATTGGCATCTCCAGCCTAACCTGGCCAACACAGAGTTCTTGATTTCTGCCCATTGAACCTCCCAACCTGTTCCTCCCCTCATCTCCATCCTAGTAAATGGCAGCATCACTGTTGTTCAAGTCCAAAATATCAAGTTATCCATACATTCATCCCCGCTTCCTTTCAACACCACCTCCAAAATATATCCAAGCCCTGCATCCTCTCCGTCTCTCTCTCCCATGATCATCTGCAGCGACCTCCTAACGGATCTCCCTGCCTCCACTCGGCTCTGTGCCCACCCCTGTGAACCATTCTCCACAGTGCAAGCCTAATCTTTTCACACATATAGATCACACTGTGCTACTCAGCTACCTCAATGCCTCCAACGGTTTCTCATCACTCTTAAAATAAAAGGTTCCAACCACATGTGCTTCCCTGGGCCCCAGCCTCCACATGCAGGACCCCACCAGGGCCTTTTGCTAGCTGTTCCTTCTGCCATTTCCCTGATCTTCCCACGGCTGGATCCTTCCTGTGAGTCAGACTTGGGCGTTCCCAGTCACCTCTGTCCCATCATCCTATTTTAATTCTCAGCCTGGCATTCATCACTATCTCACATGTCTTGTTAATTTGTTTGTTTGCTTGTTTTCTATTTTTCTCTGTCTCCAGCTAACAGAAGAACATAAACTCCATATGAGCAGCACCCGCCCCTGTGTTGTTCGCTGATATATCCTCAGCACCTAGAACAAGGCATGGCTCGCAGAGGATGCTCAGTGAATATCTGGGGATGAATTCACACACATTCCATCTGAGCCTAAGTGCCCCAAGTTAACACGGAAGCCTCCAGACACAGGACACCCCAAACACACAAACGAGTTGCAGTCCACTCATTCCGGCTGCTCATCAGGCAAAGATGGCCTCCTTTTTCTAATGTCCCTCCCTGTTCACCGCTAAGCCCCTCTTTCCAGGGCTCCCCTCAGAGGATGAAGTGGGAGTTGCGGGGTCATTCCCCTGAGGGTCAGAGCTGAGACTGTTCTGAGTCACTCTGGCCCCTCCCTCCCTGTCCCTCTCACCCTTCCTTTCCTATCCCTTCAGACAGAAGGCCACTGCCAAAAACCCATAGCCACTCCCACCACACACACACTGACACACAAACACACACCACACCCACACACAACACCCCATACACTACCACATACACGCCTACACACACACCTACATACACACTACATACACTACCCATGCACACCTACACATGCACAACACACACAACACACCATATACTACCCCATAAACAGGTACACACAGCACACACACAACACCCCACACACTACCTCACATACCTACACAGAGCACACACACACAACACCCCGTACACTACCACACACACCTACACACACCACACACACAACACCCCATATGCTACCCCATACACACCTATACATACCACACACACAACACCCCATAAACTACCTCATACACACCTACACACATACCACACACACCACCCCATACATACATTACCCCCCACACCTACACATACACACAACACCCCATACACTACCCCATAAACACCTACACTCACACCTACACACACCACACAACCTACACACTACCCCATACACACCTACCCACACACAACACCCCATACACTACCCCTTCATACCTACACACACAACACTCCATACATTATCCCATACACACATAAACACACACCTACACACACGCCAAACACACTATACTATACCCCACACACTACTACATACATACCTATACACACAACACACAGCACCCCATACGCTACCCCATACGCACCCACACACATGCCACACACAAACACCCCATACACTACCTTACACACAGCTAGGTGCACACACCACACACCTACATACACACCATACACACACACCACACATACCACACCACATACCTACACATACCACCCCACACATACACTATCCTACACACACCACATACACATCCCATACACTACCCCATATACACTTGCATGCTATACACAGTTACACATATCACACACACAACACTGCATACACTACCCCATACACACCTACACACATCACACACACCTATAAACACTAGACCCCACACATACACCACTCGACACACACCTACATACACACCATACACAATACACCATACACCACTTCACACACACCTACACACACACCACCCCACACCTAAACACACATAGTACACATGCATACCAAACAGTGCATACCATACACTACCCCATACACACTTACAAACACACCTACACACCACACAACACTCCTAACACTAGTTCATACACACCTACACATACATAGCTACACAGATATCATACAAACACCACACACAACACCCATACATTACCCTATACACACCTACACACACACCTACACATATACAACCCCACACATACACCACTCCACACACACCTACATACATACACTTACACACACACCACCCCACATATACACCATCCCACACACACCTATGTACACATCATACAACACCCTATACACTACCTCACACTCACACACACACCACCCCACACACACCTACACACACATACTATACATACATATCACATATACAGCAGCTCATATATACCACACCACACACTTCACACACACCATCCTACACATACATCACACAACATACACCTATATACACACACACCACACACAACATGCCAAACACTACCTCATAAACACCTACACAACACACTACCCCACACATATACCACACACACCGACATATACGCAACACAACACACACAATACCCCCATACACTACCTCATACACACCTACACACATACCACCTCACACACACCTACACACAACACACACAACACCCCATAACACTACCTCATAAAGACCTACACAACACAGTACCCCACACATATACCACCCCACACACCACACACATCCACACACATGACACCCCATACACCTACACAACACACCACCCCACACATACACACACAACACCCCATACACATACAGCACCATACATACACACCACCCCACATTACTTCACACCCCCACACACACAAACCACCCACACACACACACCACTATACACAGACACTTCATGCACATTACACATATGCACACCCCATCCCACACACATCACACACACCAGTACACATACATCACCCCACATCCACATGCACACTAATGCATACCTACACACACAAACACCTACACACACTCCACTACTGACACACACATACCACATACCACACACAACCTACATACACCAACACATACATTACACACACACTGCCATGCACAATACCACCACACACACGTCACAGACACCCCATATGCTCTCACACACCCCGCACACACCACCACATACACACATACCACCTCACACACACCATACACAGACATCACGTATACACACATCACACACACATCACCACCTACACATATCCACCACACTCACACACACCTCACATACACATCACTGCCTATACATATCTACCATCTCCACACACACCCCACCTCTCTCTCTCATACATACACCCCATCATGCATATGCCATGCATATTTACACTCGCCACACACCAGACACACACCTGCGTACAATGACCCCTCTCCCAGCTGTTCCTCGCCGAGCACAGCATGGGGTTACAGGAGCATGCAGACATGGGTGGGAGGGAATGCCCAAGGCAGGTGCTCACATCCTGTTTTCTGAGCCGGAGCGAGTGCAGTTGATGGCTAAGCCAGGGCGTGCTCAGGGAGCGCAGACCCCCCCACAGCCATCTCAGGAGCAGCACTGAGCAGGAGCCTCTGGCCAAGAGCCGCCCCACACCCCAGCCACTGGTGGAGCCTGCCCCACTGCCCCACACACCGAGGGAGAAGCAGGCAGGTGGCTCCCTGGAAGACATTATTTGAAGGGTACCAGATAATACCTTCCTCCAAAAAAGCTCATTTCAACCCCAGCACCTGAAATACTACCATGAAAGAGGCTTTGGTTGTTGGCAGTGGGGGGCATTAAATTCTGTTCCCTCCTGGTCTTTTTCATAGCAATTTCTTCCTTGGACACAAAGGCAACCAAAGATGAAGTCACCAACACCCTGCTCCCACCTTAGTGCCAGCAAATCCTTCTACCCACTGACAAGAGCCTGAGGTCACTGGTGTAGATGGAGAGAGAGAGCAGATGAAAACAGAAGAGGGAAAAGGTCGATTCCTCCAGCTCTGGCACCCGCAAAAGGGAAGCTGCCTTCCTCCCAGTGGCCCCAAGCACCGTGAAAGCCACTCGGTCACCTGTCCCTACAGCCTGACAGCCCACCTCTCCCTGTCCCCACAGCCCCCGCTCTCCCGAACCCACACCCGCTCCTCGGCCATCAGACAAATTCTCCCTGAAAGGGGAGGTGTCAGAGGTGACAGAGCTGCAGCCAAAGCCCAATTTTCGTTGACACTCAGAGTCTCTGACAGCTGTTAGAAGAAGAATGCGATTTTGAAATTTAAATAACACGCTCTGCATTCGGCTCAGGCAGACAACCTGAGGATAAGTAGTTTATCGCCTGAGCCACCGTGAAGGGGGCAGGGAGAGCCGCTGCTGTTCTTCGGGTTCTTCCCTGCCCTCGGCCCCCTGTGCCTCACCTCATCACAGGGCGGCCTCAGAACGGGGGGTCTGAGAGGCACCAGCCCGACCTGCTGAAACATTAAAGCCTGACCCTCTATTCGTCTGCTCAGCAGCCCAAGGCCCGCACAAAGCCTGGGTCTCCTGTCTCTGGGCCTGGGGTGCACAGAGGGGGCACACCTGGGGAAGGTGGGGGGCTTCCCTAGAAACCCGGCCAAGCGAAGCCAGCCCAATCCTCCCCCAACCCCCACCAGCGCCACAGAGGTGTCTTCTTGGGGACTGACTTTTGAGCCCGAGGATAAGTCTCTCCCCACACAAAAGGCAGCCCAGCCACTCCCTAGAGACCTGGGCCCCCTCCTCAGCAGTCATCCTGAGCTCTGTCGCGGAGAAGTCCTGGGCTGGAGCACCCCAGAGAGGCCACTGTCCTGTCCTGTCTGCCACAAGGATCCCTGTTCACTGTCCCCTGATCCCCAGGCTCAAAAGACAATTTGGGGTTCCTTCATGACTCCAGGCTCGGCCAGGCCTCCCAGCCGGGATGTCACCAGGGACGCCCTTCCCACATCCCACTTTCTCCTCTTCCAAGACTTCCCTGATTTCCCCAGGCATTGGTGGTTGCTGCCTCCCCTGAACTCTCGGGGCAGCACTTGGTCTACACTGCTACTGAAAACAAGCCACTTAGGGAGTGCCTAAGTGAGTATCTGCCTGCTGCATCACACAGTGAGGACACAGTTCTGATTCTCTTACAGAAGCGGCTGACCACCTCTGGAACACACGGAGCACTCAGTATTTACTGAACAAAACATGTTCCTCCGAGGTCTGGCCCCAGCCCTGCCCCAGTCCCGCCCCTGCCCTGCCCCTTCCATGAGTGATTCCTGCACACCCTGGCCAGGACCCGCCCCTTCTCAATGCCCCAGATACTCCTGAGATATCACACACACGTGACACCTCACAATTGCATAGCACCTCCTGCAAAGCCACCAGCTCCCTCTAGTCTGCCGACGGCAATACCCGTCACCAGCACCTAGGGTGCTCCTGTGCCTGGCACGCTGTGTGCCAGTGCTTGCAGGCAGCTGGACTGCTCCATCTTATAGAGAAGAAACATGAGGTTCCGGATGTCCAGTAACCCTGAAGTCTCACAGTAGGGTAAGGCCAGGATTCCAAACAAGGACTACCCGGCCTCAAAGTCCACATTCCAGCCATGATGCCAGGATCCGCGGGATCCTTTGTATCCTCTACACATATCAGATACAGAGCACAGTGTCACACACGCAGAGCATGCAGAGGGCGATGGCTGCACCGGACACAGAGACCAACACGCACAATCACACCCATGCCCCCAACATGCGGCAGTGAGCACCACGACAAAGCACAAACTGCTATGGCACCAGGGGATGGTGGCGGTCACCTCTCAGGGGCCGTATGCAAGGCTTCTTGGCAAGGGGTAGCATCTGAGTGCAGTTTCCCCCTCTCCTGAGCCTCCCCCCAAGAAAGACCACTGGAGCCTCCAACAAGAACACCCCTGGCCCTCTCCAGGCTCCAACCAAGCAAGGTGGCCCACCCCAGATGCACGCCGGCCAACCACGGTAGCACTGCCATCTCTTCTACCTCCAGTCCGCAAAGGCCACTGAGCCCAGGCTTCTCACCAGCCTCTATCCGTCCCTGTCACAGCACAGCACATGATGGCCATCCCCACCTAAGACTCCCTCTGAGCCTCGGGGGCCCACTGCTCTCTGGAAATCACCAGATCACCTCTACTCCAGTCACCATCAGGCACTATCCCAGTGTGGAAGGCAGCCTCACATCAGCAAAGGCACACACACTTTCCAGAATGCCGGGTGCTAGGCTGGCCCAGCCACACCCTGCCATCAGACCTGGGAGATATCAGTCTGTACTAATGTTTTAAAAGTTAACATAGCTTAGTGCAGCATGCCAGGCCCAGGCCAAGCACTTACCTGCACTATCTCATTTAGTCCTTACAAAAATCCTCAGAGGTGGGTGTCGCCATTGGCCTCAGGCTGGGCAAGAGCTTTAATCCCAAAGCTCTAGTGGGGGATCTTGGGCTACTCACCACAAGACTTTGCAGCCAGCGTGCTACACACAGGTAGGGGATGCACGTACCCAGGTATTGACAAGCAGGAGGCTCGCGATGGCCTGAGCGCTAAGCTTGTCTGCTCACCCTGCCAATATGGGCTTCGAGGAGGCGCGCTGGCCACAGGCACACACTGGGCAGAGGTAGGACCAGGACTGGAATCCCATCAACATGTGTGCCTTCCCTCTGTGACTCAGTGTCCCTTTCTGTCAGGTGAAGGGGTGGGCTTCCACGATCTCTAAGTTCCCTTCTAGCCTCAGAAAGGAAAAAAGGTGTATCCATAAATATGCCCCTTGCCAAAGCCTCTTGCCACACTTGCACGACGTGAGCAGACCCTGGAGACCCTTCCCTTCACTCAGAACGCAGACACAGCGCCTGATGACAGCCAAGGCCATCTGCCTGCCACTTCTCCCCATCTTTAGGCATGGCCCCAGTGCCAGTGAGGACCGCCTCTGCCCAACCCACCCAGTCCTCTTCATCACCATTTTGATGTCCACCCACTTGTCTCTGGCTCCACAGGTCTACACCCCTGCTGGCTCCACACCACCCTTCCAGGTCCTCCTTCCCTCTGCAACCTCTCTCTTCCTGAAAGATCTCTTCTTTTGGCTGGGCGCAGTGGCTCACACCTGTAATCCCAGCACTTTGGGAGTCCAAGGTGGGCGGATCACATGAGGTTGGGAGTTCGAGACCAGCCTGACCAACATGGAGAAATCCCATCTCTAGTAAAAAATATATCCACATGTATTTTAGGTCGTGGTGGCACATGCCTGTAATCCCAGCTACTCGGGAGGCTGAGGCAAGAGAATCGCTTGAACTCGGGAAGCCGAGGTTGCAGTGAGCCAAGATCGCGCCACTGCACTCCAGCCTGGGCAACAAAAGCAAAACTCCATCTCAAAAAAAAAAAAATCTCTTCTTTCTTCTCTACCTTGTTCCACCGTCTCCTACCTCCCAGGGGAAATCAGCTGGGATTCAGCACTGACAGGGTCACGGAGCGTGGGGATGAGAAGGACATTCAATTTCAGCCCCTCAACCCCTGCATCCACCTAAACCTCCTGCCTCCACCGAGCACACCAGGGAGGTAGAGGATGACCGACTGTGTCAAGCTTGGCTCAGGTCCTGATGTGCCACGGGCACTCTGCCAATATCCATTCCCACTGAAGCCTCTTAGGATGTCACATGCCCATCTTACACACGTAGGCCCCAAAGCTCAAAAAGGCCACAGTGAGGCCCAAGACCACTCACCCCTAAAACACCGAGGGACAGTCCTGGGATTCGAAGCCAGGACTGTCTGGATCAAGGACCGCGCTCTTTCAGGCACCTCCCTAAATAATGTCTCATGCTTTCAAGGGCAGTTTGAATTGCTAGAAACAGGACAAAACTCACTTCTTCTCTACGAAATCTCTCTTTCCACACAGAAGGGGAGGGCAGGACATGCAGACGTGTCCAACATCACTGTCACTGTGGTTCAGGATGCAGTCACACTGCTCCCCACCTGGCCCTGGACTGAGGACTCGCTGACCCACTGCTGAGCCCAGGGCCTGTCAGGCAGCACTGGGCAGAGAGGCGGGAAGAAGCTGCCCTTCCCCAGGGCTTCTGGACATCGGAGGGTGTTGCAGGAATCCTGGCAGCTTTCTTTGCAACAGAATCCCAGTAAGGCTTTCCGAGAACCCCAACAGAGAAAGAGATGAAGAAGAATACATGTTCCAGGAGGCTCCATAACAGGGCCCTGAGTTCTCAGACAGGCGCTGGTAAACATAGTACCAACGCAGTCCTGAAGACACAGGAGCACCCTCCCCGGTGTCCCAGCTGCAGGTAGTACAGCCCAGAGGTGGCCGCCAAGACTCCATGCCTCCCTCCCCACCCACAGCCTTTCCACACGAGAAGTAGACAGGCAGCATGCAGGCGATATGAGGGGTTGGGGAGGGGCTTCCCACCAGATTTCCTGCAATCCTATGGGGTGGCAGCCTTTTAATCCCAAAGCTCTAGTGTGGGATCTTGGGCTATTCACCACAAGACTTTGCAGCCAGCGTGCCACACACAGGTGGGGGATACATGAGCCCGGATATTGACAAGTAGGAGGCTTGCGACGGCCTGAGCACTCAGCTGGGCTGCTCACCCTGCCACATCACCGTTCTCTGTGTGCCTTGATGGGACAAAGGTTGGGCAGCACTGCTCCAAGCTCATGTCCTCGTTTTTCAGACACAAGATCTGGAGCATGAAATGAACCTACCCAAGGCCCTACAGGTGATCTGTGGTGGGGACTGCACAGGAATTACCTCCTGGCTCCCATTTTCACCTTCTTTATGCTGAGCTCCTCACCATGGACAGCTTGGTTTTTTTTTTTTTCTGTTTGTTTTGAGGTTTTTTTGAGACAGGGTCTCACTGTCACCCAGGCTGGAGTGCAGTGGTGTGATCACGGCTCATTGCAGCCTCGAACTCCTGGGCACAAGCAGTCCTCCCCCACCTCAGCCTCCAAAGTGCTGAAAAGTGCAGACATGAGCCACTGTGCCCAGCCCCAGCTTGGTTTCTTGGTAGCAAAGCCAGGGCCTCCCCACTCAACTGTGTGTCCCAGTCTCCCCAGACAGAGCTGCCTGCTCACCTACCCCTAAAGCTTCTCTGGGTGGAGCAGAGTCAACAGGGGCAATGAGGAGGGACCAGCACAGTCCCCAAAGCCCAGCCCTCATGGTGGGAAGTGGTCCCTGGGGCACAGAAACCCAAAGTTGCGTGGGGCCCAGTTATCTCTGTGCCGCAGGTAAAAGGGGGCTGATTCAGTGAGCTGCAGACCTAGTCATTTCCTCATTTGTCTTGTCAACATCCTGTCCCACAGTGTCAAGTCCATTATGTAAAGATTTTCTGCAGGGAAGATACTTAAGTGTGAGTCCAAGAAACAGCAGGGGCTTGGGCTAAGATGAGGATCTCTGCACTTCAACACCCAGGAGCAAGTCAAAGCTATTTATTACTGGAGGGAAGCCCAGTGTCACCTTCCATGCAGTAGTAATCTGCCATTACCTGAGCGTCACACAGAGGAGGACATCAGTACGTCTGAGGGCCACCAGGGCGTGCCCACCACAGCAATCACAGGCCGATGGCATTCTCAACCTGCTTGAGCCCCAGAGCACTGTCTCAGAAGGAATGATCCAAAGTGGATTTCTATGCAAAACTCATCAGGAAATGTGAGAATCAGAACGCCTGTGCTGGACGGACTCTCAGGCCGCCCCATCCAGTCCAGCCCTTGGGCAAGACTTACCACAGAGCTGCCATGGTGTCTACAGGCTGGGCCAGCCTGGGAGCTGCTCTGAGCCCAGAGCCTCTGCAATGACGCCACTGGGGCTATGATGCTGAGTGCCCAGAGTAAGGTGCTCAACACAGCCACCTTTGGGGTCACCACTCCATTTACCACTGCCCTAATCACTGCTGGCACCCAAGGCCATGCCCAGACAGCCACCCCCTGGCCAATGCCTCCCTTCATGGGCATCCAAGATTGCTCCCACCAGGGACAGGTGTATCATCATGCCTGTTTCAATCTCCTACAGCATGCTTTGTCTATGGGAGGGAAGGATGTCACCTCAAGAGAGCAAAAGCTGGTTCTTGAGTAGGCAAAAAAATAAAAGAAAAAGGAGATCCTGCAACAGTTTACATCCTCCAAAATTCAAACCTTCGAGACAAAATTTTATTCCTTGGTATTTAATTTCTCTAGTTAGGAAGAATTATTTTTTCTCTTTGGAAAACGATAATGAAAAAAGAGAATGGTGGAAAAACATGGCCCTAGAGAGCTCTTGATTTGAAAGGGCTTCGGGTCTCACTGGAAATGCTTTCAGCTCACAGTTTACAGCAGTGCCTCTCAACTGGCAGTGACTGTGCCCCCCAGGGGACATCTGGCCCTGTCTGGAGACATCTTTGTTGTCACAGCTTGCAAGAGCACTGCTGGCATCCAGTGGGGCCAGGGACGTTGCTGACCATCCTCAGACTCACAGGATGACTCCTCCCACAAGAAAGAATTACCCAGGCCAAAATATCAGCAATGCTGCTGCGATAAACCCTGCTTTAGGGCCACAGAAACTCCAGAAGATTTCAAAGACTGCCACAAAACTATCAACCAGATTTCTGTGCTCAAAGATCCCTGAGAACAAGCCCAACCCTGGCCACCCCGTGGAGCATTCATTTCCACTAGTCCCCTAGACAAGCTCACCCCCACCTCCACAGAGCACTCCCAAGACTGGAACCCCCTCCCCAGCACCCAGGCAGGGTGGGCTGCCCTAGGCCCATGGTCTCCCAGACGTCAGAGAGAACGAAGCCAAGAAGAAAGACCCCCAGAGCTCACCTGGCCCCTACATGTGGAGCCTGGCAGACAAAGCTAGAGCCCAATTCGGACCGTCTCACTCTCCGGGGTGGACGGCACAGGGGGTAGCCTGACGACCAGAGTGGCTCCTGCAGACACCTCCCTTCATGTAGTTCAAGAAGCAGAGCCCTCAAGAGAGAGGGAAAACCCAGGGAAGAACAGATCGTCATAGGACGAATAATACCAAACCACAGCTCACGCTGACCCAGGCGGCGTACTGAGCACTTTACCACCCACCACCGCAAGTAGACCTCATGGCAATCCAGTGAGGTAGCTACGGTACTCTCCCATCACAGCTGAGGAAACTGAGGTCCAGAGAGGTTAAGAGACCAAGTGGAAGGGCTCCAAAGAGAAGAGCCAGGGAACTGGAAAGAGGGAACAAGGGTCAGATAGGAGGGTGACACCAGGTTCCAGATTCAAGCCATACTCCATGACGGCTACCCGGCCAGGCAATTTCCATCAACGCTTTGCTCCATACAAGTACCCAGGGAGGTGACCATAGTGTTCCTTACAGAGGACTAACTGAGGCTCAGAGCCGTTAAGGGACGAGCTGATGGGGAGCAGGGCCATCATCGGATGCCAGGACGCGTCAGTCCAAGCTCAGAGCTCCATCTGCCACACCACAGGGACGAGAGGAGAAATGGCCAAGTCCCAGCACGAGCTCACTTACCTGAGAATATTGAAGCAAGCCTGAAGATGTCAGAGAGGCGGGAGGTCACCGGCTCGTAGGGGGAGGCTTCGTAAAACTCCTCACCTGTAAGAGAGAACTGGCATCAGACACAGGCTCCTCCGGTCCAGAGCGCTGTCGGCACTTAGCAACTCTGACCAAGGAAAGTTCTCTACCAGGGCTCATGCCAGCCAGGGGATAAGAGACAGGGCGCCCTTCCCACAGTGAAAAGCACAGGACCAGGGCACATCAGGAATGAAAGGTTTAGCATTTCATCCGGGCAGGTTCTGTCTCCCCAGCTAGAGGAGAAGCTCCCGGACAGCAGCTCAGAACTACCCGACACTTCTCTCTCGTGACCACCCTGCATGGCCACCCCCCTTGGAAGGACTTCCAGGTGTGTCTGGGGGAAGTGGAGCAACGCTGACCCATGTAAGGCCAGGTATCAATTGCAGGATTCGAAGCCAAAGAGCTCTCCACAATCATTCCCATTTCACAAGAGAGGGCTCTGAGGTGGCCCAACGAGGTGAAGAAACCTGCCTGATATCACACGGCTACTCCTAGAAGGGCCAGAGCTAGACTCTGGTGTTCTGGCCCTCCCACCAGCATCCTTTCCCATCACCCACAGCAGCTCCACCCAGGTCACCGAGGAGGACAGAATTTCCTCTTTGCCTCCTATCATGTTGCCAGGAAAATCTTGCCGAGGGGCTGAAGGTCCACTCAGTGGGTGGCCTGTTCCCCTGCTTCCATCTGCATGGGGCCCTCTGTCCTCCCCACCACCTGCAGGCTCCTTAGACCTTTCCTCGAGCCTTTGGGGTGCCTTGGGGGCTCAGGAATGGAAAAGCAAGGGAGCGACAGGAGATGGATGGCCCAGGGCTGCCCTGAAGACCCCACCACCGTGTCAGGAATCCCACCTTCCTCTGCTATGACCTCAGCGGGAAAGGAAATAGCCTCTTGAGACGTTATCAGTGAGGGGAAATTAATGGCTCATCACTCATTCTGCGTGTGTGTCTCTGTGTGTGTGTGTGTGTGTATGTGTGTGTGTGTGCATGTGTAGTGAGAAGCAGGGCACGGGTGATGACCCACAGCCACACACACTCATTTCCCATCCAGGCAGGGCCGGGTGCCTAAGGGGGAGCACAGTGGGGCAGCCTCTTCAGGGCTACCTGCAGCAAGGTATCATGCATCTGGAAGAGGGGCTTTGCAACCCCCTGCATATGTCACCCAGAGGCTGGAACTGGAGTCTCAACTAGCCCCCTGCAGGCTCACTGAGCAAGGAGGCTGCCTGTTACTCTCAGCAGACCCCCAGGAAAGGGTACAGCCCCAGAGGACAAGGAGGAGGCACACGGCCTCCATAAGGAATAGCCTCCACCTTTCACGTCGCCTCCTAAGAGCGTCCCTCACGTCCTGCAACACTCAGGACACACAGCACGTGCCCAGCTGGAATCTGCCAACAGCCTAATCCAAACAAGACTGTCTCAAAAAAAAAAGTTGCACTCTCTCACCCAGGCTGGAGTGCAGTGGCACGATCTCAGCTCACTGCAACCTCCATCTCCCAGGTTCAAGCGGTCTTCCCACCTCAGCCTTCTAAGTAGCTGGCATTACAGGTGCATGCCCGGCTAACTTTTGTATTTTTAGTAGAGACAGGGTTTCACCATGTTGGCCAGGCTGTTCTCGAACTCCTGACCTCAAGCAAACAATGCACCTCAGCCTCCCCAAGTGCTGGGATTACAGGTGTGAGCCACTGAGCCCAGCCGAGATGTGTTCTTTATGGCCTGTATCTGATCCCATCTTCTCCGTGGGGCCTTTGGGGTCCCTCACCAGCCTGGATGATCTCAGCGGCCTCCCATCCACCCACTGCCACTTCGCTAATGACTCTCTCAAGAGACTCCTTGAGGTGGGGTTACCAGCTATTGCTATTTATTGAGGCCAAACAATATATGAACTTAGGAAATCACTTTTATAATAAAAATAATGTTATATTGTGTTTTTTTTTTTTTTGGTTCCAGCTCATTTCATCCTCTTAACTACTCTGAGGTAGGCAAGATTTTTCTCCCAGTTTGACTGATAAGGAGGAACAAGGGGCACAGAGACGTTAAGTAACTTGACGAGGGTCACACAGCTAACAAGCGACAGAGCCAGGCTTCACACCCAGGCAGTGGCTTCAAAGTCCAGGTGCTTCACTGCTATGGATACCGTCTCCCAAAATGCAGTGTTATTGGAACAAAATCACTCCTGCATAAACACTGTTGCTTCCCTTTTCCCAAGATCAATCTTTTGCCTGCCAGATGGTCCCCCATGGGAAGATGGGGTGGAGGGGACCTGTCCTTCCCTAGACTTCATCTAGCGCAGTCACGGGGCTAAGTATAGCTAGGCCAGTATGATTGACTAATGGGGTGGAAGGGTGGGGGCACAGCCTCTTCCAGAACTGGTTTGGAGGGGCTTAACCTCTTTAAGTCAGCTCATGTAGCCTATTCCTGCTGTAGAATTCACCAGTGAAAACTCCCGAGGCCTGAGTCACTGAAACCAGAGCCAGAATGTCAGGTTCTGAGAGCAGAAGAAGCCTTTGCTCTTCACCTTCAAACCAAAGGCCCCTGAATTGTAGTGTCACCTTTGGGGAAGTCAAGAAACCTGGTCTCAAAACCCCCATGCAGCCAACAATGACAGCCACTGTGTAAATACTGGTGGTGGTAATGGCCGTGGAGGAAAACGGGCCCAGGTCATGGGATCTCCCCTGAGGTAGTGAAAAGGGACCAGGATAAGGAGTTAGGGCCCTGGGACATAGCCTGGGTCCTGCCATGAGCTTGCTGTGTGCCCTGGGAGGCCATCTCACCCGTCTATGCCTCAGCTTCCCTGCCAGATGGTAGGGGTGAGCCCACATGATGAGCAGATCCTCAGCAGTTCAGACTCTGGGAGCTCAGCAGCCACACCTTGCAGTCACATTCCTGCCCCAGCCCACTCTCCATCCTCCCCACTGCCGCTCTTCACACAAGCTGTGCGCCTGGACTGCATACTGAGAGCTAAGTCCCAGGGAGCCGGAGAAGGTGGAGCAGAGCCCCACGGTGAATCACGCCCACCAGCAGGGGCCAAGGAGAGGCTGAGAACCAGAAGGAAAATCCAAGCCCACACACATCGCTCCTCTCAGCGATTCTTGCCCTCCCCACAGCCCCAGGCCTGTGCCAGGTTATTACGTGTCATTAAGGAACAGGGAGGAGGGACTCAAGCCTCCCTCAGGGAGACCACGCAACAGGCCATGGATGCTTATCTCTCAGGTAGACACCACCACGCACAAGACCACCACCCAAAGGCCTGGCTCCCTGTGGTCAGCCCTGGGCAGAAACTACCTCTGGACTCCCAAGACCCAGGAGAAGGTGAAATTCCCCTAGGGAGAAAAGATGCAGTCTTCTATGGAAGGAAAAAATTTTCTATGCAGGGCCCAGGGAAAAGGTCTCCTGACCTGTCTGCTGGCCAGCACAGGGAACACGGCTCCTACACTGCCGTTACCAGGCACACAGTAGGTGCTCAACAGACGGTTGTGGAATAAATGAAGGAATAAACCATCTCAAGACTTAGAACCAGGTGGGATGCAGTGGCTTATGCCTATAATCCCAACACTTTTGGAGGCCAAGGTGGGAGGATTGCTTGAAGCCAGAAGTTTGAGGGCAGCCTGGGCAATACAGCAAGACTCTGCCTCCACAAAAAATAAGTTAACTAGCGGCATGTGCCTGTATTCCTAGCTTCTCCGGAGGCTGAGGCAGGAGGGTCACTTGAGCCCAGAAATTTGAGGCTGCAGTGAGCTATGATCTTGCCACTGCAAGATCATCCAGCCTGGGTGATGGAGTAAGACTTTGTCTCATTTAAAATAAACAAATAAATTTTAAAAGCTCAAGGTCAGGCACAGCGGTTCACGCCTATCATCCCAGCACTTTGGTAGGCCAAGACACAGGATCGTTTGAGATCCAGAGTTCACGGTCAGCCTGGGCAACATAGTAAGACCTCATCTCTACTTAAAAAAAAAAAAAAAAAAGAAAAAAGAAAAGAAAAGAAAAAGAAAAAAAGCCAGGCATGGTAGCAGGCTGCAGTGGTCCCAGCTACATGGGAGGCTGAGGTGGGAGAATCGTTTGAACCTGGGAGGTGGAGGCTGCAGTGAGCTGTGATCATGCCACTGCACTCTAGCCTAGATGACAGTGAGACTCTGTCTCAAAAAATAAAACGTGGAACCAGAGAAGCCATCTGCATCAGACACACCCAGTCAAGGGTCCTTGGAAACCACGCAGCAGCGTGCAGCTAAACGCACACAGCATCATGCTAATCCCTGGGATCCCACTGGCACTGTCCTCCTGTGCCCTGACACAGTGATACAGAGGGAGCCAGTGAGATGGGAAGGGCTGTTGGTGCTAAAAGGCCCAGGTGCCCACCTGGCTGTTTTGGCTGACAGTTAGTTCCTCTGTACTGTCCTCTCCTCTGTCCACTCTGCAGCCCGCCCCAATCTGCTGCCCAGTCTCCCTTGGGTGGAAACTGAAGGCTGCCAGAAAGAACACAAGAAACAAAACTACCCAGCTCAGGCATACAGCGCTTTAATTCCTCTGCGCTCCCAAGTCCAGCCCCAGGTGAAGACGGCGCCTTATCTCCTGAAGAATAGAGTCCAACACCCTCAGGACTATATTCCTCCCTTGGCTCATGCTAGTTCTAGGAATCCAGGTTGCTAGGGAGAAGTGACCACCTGATTCACGAGGAACACTTTGCTATTAAGGATGGTAGTAATTATATGTATTTCTTATTCCTAGATTTAGAACATATTCGAGGCATTTCTGACTGGTCAGGGATCCCCCTCTATCTGGCTTCCACACCTGCAGCCATTTCCCCGCTCCCTCCCAGCACCTGAAGGGAGCGTTGCTCCTCTGTTCTAAGGCTCAGCCCCTGCCCCACTTCATACCCTGGACCCAGCCCCTCCCCTTCCCAAAGGCACCATTCCACTGACGACCCTTGTCTTCTTCATGGCAATGTCGCCATCACTACTGTCTGGCCCTAGATTTTAAACTGCTCGATCCTCTCCCATCTTTTTTTTTTTTTTAAAGCATCCTTTGTTCTCTCCTCTTCACACCAAAATTCTGGAAAGAGTTAACTGCATTCATCACTCCCAATCCTCCCATTCCCATCCACTCCCTAACCAGGCTCCTGTCCCCAGCAGGAGGGCCCAGGGGAAAGGTCTACTGGGCCCTACAGTGGCCGGCACGGGAGCATGGCTCCTCCAGTGTGTAAGACTAGCCTAATTCTTCTGAGGCTCCCATCGCCTGCCCAGTTGCCCAAGACAGGAAACTGGGTGCCCTCCTTGACTACTCTCTCCCCTCACCTTCTCCTCTCCAGTCAGTCACCAAGACCTGTGGATTCTACCCTCTGAGACACACAGTAGGTGCCTAAGAAGCTAAGAGCCTCAGCCCAAGGACAGCAGGAACCCTTCAGGCCTCCTGCTTACCCTAAGGTATCTGACCCTGTTGAGGGTCCTCTCTTCTGGAATGAGCCACACCTTGTTTTCCTGCTGCTCTTCCCAGTTCTCCTCAGTTCCATCTCAGCTCCCTGCAGGCTCCCTTTACATCCTCAAATGCTACAGTCCCCAGTCCCCGGGTCTGTTGCCGCCCTCTTCTCACTGTGATCATGCCCGCTTGCTGCGCCCTGGTTTCCACCTACAGGTTGATGTCCATTCCTCAGTCTGCCTCCAGACCTGCATGTCTGCAGGGTGTGGTCAATGAGAGGCATGGGCCCAAAACAAATTCCCCATCCCCCTGCCCTCCCTTCTCCACTCAAAGACTGGCCTGATTTGGCCGGGCGCACTGGCTCACACCTGTAATCCCAGCACTTTGGGAGGCCAAAGCGGGAGGATCACAAGTCCAGGAGATCGAGACTATCCTGGCCAACATGGTGAAACCCTGTCTCTACTAAAAATACAAAAATTAGCTGAGCGTGGTGGTGCATGCCTGTAGTCCCAGCTACTCGGGAGGCTAAGGCAGGAGAATGGCTTAAACCTGGGAGTTGAAGGTTACAGGGAGCTGAGATGGCACCACCGCACTCCAGCCTGGCAACAGAACGAGACTCCATCTCCAAAAAAAAAACACTGGCCTGATTCTTCTGAGGCCTCCATCACCTGCCCAGTTGCCCAAGTCAGGACACTGGGTACCCTCCTTGACTCCTCTCTCCCTTCACCTTCTCCTCTCGAGTAGTCACCAAGACCTGTGGATTCTCCCTTCTAACTAGCTCTCAGAGGGCCGGGGCAGTGGCTCACACTGGTAAGCCCAGAACTTTGGGAAGCGAAGGTGGGAGTACCGCTTGAGCCCAGTAGTTTGAGATCAGCCTGGGCAATACAGTGAGATCCCATCTCTACAAAAAATATTTAAAAATTAGCTGGGTGTGCTAACTCACACCAGTAATCTCAGCACTTTGGGAGGCCAAGGCGGACAAATGGCTTGAGCCCAGAAGTTTGAGACCAGCCTAGGCAACATAGTGAGACTCCAATAAAAATAATAAATACATAAATAAATAGCTCTCAGTCCCATTTCTCCACCCTTGCCACTGTCCTGGTTCTGCCACGACTGTTCCTGGCCTGTATCACAGCAGCAGCTTCTCAACAGTCCTCTAATCTACTCTCTCCACCAGGACCACAGAAACATGTTGCTGAAGCACAGATCTGACCATTGCCCTGAAAACCCTTCAGGGATCCTTCCGTGTGCCCCTAATTCTCCTCGCCACTTCCACCACCACCCACCGTCCACCTCCCACCACCCGCCACCCACCACCATTCTAAGCCACTTGCAGCTCTGTAAACAGGCTCCATTCTCACACTGGGCTTTGCCATGCTGTTCCCTCCACCTCCCACACTCTTCCTGCCTCCCTTTACCTATGTTCCATTTTGTGACTCTGACTCACTCTTCAGCCTCAGCTTGGAGCCTGCCTCTTCCAGGAAGACACTTTAGATTTTCTAGCAAGGGCATGGAGGCCTCCTCCAAGCTGCTACCATCACACCCCGTGTCTTCCCTCTAACAGCACTTCTGCCATCAAATGACAGAAGCCCCCTTCTTTATCTGCACCATACCCAGACTTGGCTCCAGGAGGGCAGAGGCTGCACCAGCTTGCCCTCAACTGTTCCTACAACACCTGGAGTGTAGCAGACAGTAGGCTCTCAATAAACATGTTCAATTAATAAATGAACGTCTGGCCACAGTGGACCACGTCCTAAATAGATGCAAATCCTCCACACCCAGGTCTGGAAGGGTAAGGGATGTTAGGGTGTGTTACTGGCGGAGGGACTTCTAGGTTTGCCGAGGGATGTGGAGCCTGCTGCCCGCACACTGCCCCAAGCCCTGTAGAAGGTGCCAGGCCAGCCATGGGGTGCAGAAGCCACGTGAAGGGCTGGTTTCTTGGGAGCAGGGAGGCAGGAGCCAGAAGGGCGGAGTAGAGGAAGCCAGCTCTGGGCTCAGCTGCGGGCCAGAGCAGCAGCAGTGGCAGCGAAGTGGCTGGTTTCTCAGCCTACACCCGGCCTGCCCCTTCTCTCTCCTGGTTCTCACTTCTCCATCTGCCTGGTCACTTGTGGTTCACCTTCTCCTGGGACCACTTCACACTGTCCTTGCTTGAATCACGTGGCCTTGCTCCTCCTCAACCCCATTCACCCCTGATTTCTCCAGCCTGTGTTCTCCTCCACCACCTCCCTCTCTCCTCCTCCAGCTGTCACTTCTGCCTTCTCTTTGTCCCTCCTGGCCTTCTCCAACAATGCCACCCTCCTAGGTGGGGCAGAGACTTCTTCTGGGTTCTAGGTTCCCCTGGCAGGTGGACACAGAAGGCCAGTTCGCCCCATCACCAAGACCTCCCTCCTGAAGCCCTGGCCCACCAGGCGCCCTCTCCGCCTGCGCCCCGCCCCTCCCCCGGGCCAGCCCCGCCCGGCTTACCCTCGGTCAGCCCCAGGTGAATGCTCCAGTAAATCTGCAGGCACTGCAGCTCCTTCTTCATGCCCCGCTTGCAGCGGCAGTCGTAGAGCGGGCTCTCCTGCAAGACCTCCAGGGCTGCCTGGCACTCCTTGTTGGCCAGCATGGTGTTGCGGTCGCGGCCGGCCAGGCACTGCCGCAGCGTGCGGTAGCGGGAGCTGCAGTTGGATTCGGCGGCACACAGCTCATTGGCCCGGACACAGTCCACCGGCGGGCGCCAGCCGTGGAGCTCGGGGCCCTGCAGGGAGGAAGGGCTGGCCAAAGAGCGGAGGGTCTCGTCTGGGTGGTGGGGAGGGAAGACAAGCATGAATGACGGCCGCTACGATCTCCCACCCAAGATGCAGGCCTGGGGGCTTGGGCCCTGCTGGGAACGTCACACCCACTTCACACCAAAGCACACCAAGGCGACTCTGTGGGGCAGCCCTCCTCACACCCACGGGAAAACTCAGGCGCCATCCTCCCCTGCTCTGGGAACAAGCCTTCTCCGCTTCTACTCCATTCCTCCTCAGCATCGGCCTGGGCCTAGGAACACAGCCCAATAAAGCCAGGAAGGTCCTCGTTCAAGACCATGGTCCAAGATGCCAGGAGCCCAGAGGAGAATGTCACAGCCTCAGCAGAGAGCTGGGGACGGCACGCTTACTAGGGGGTGCAGGGCACAGGGAGGAGCTCACTTTCACACCACCCAGGCCTCCTATAAGCCCCAACTCCAGCCAGAGGCCCATCCACAGCGCTGCACTAAGACTTGAAAGCAGTACAAAGTCATTCACCGGTCATAGCCCGTTAGGACCTTATAGATGTCATAGAGTCTCTCCCCACCTCTTATCCTGGGGAAACTGAGGCCCAAAGAAGGATGATGACAACTCAAAGTCACACACAGAGGTGGATGTGCCCCCTCCGATTCCCAGTGTGCTCACTCTGAGTCTCACTCTGACTTTAAAACAAGACAGGGAGAGATGAGCCTAACTCTATGGTCCAGGCGAGCCCAGGAGCTACCCCATCCCGCCTCACCCTCCACACCTTCCAGCCCAACTTCACACCAGATGGAGACCTAAACCCTCGCCTTCCACAAGACAAGTTCCGCCCCAGCCCCTCCAACAGAAAATGCTTTTGGCAAGCCTGGGGGGCATCCATGTCCCCGTTCCCGTGCACCGCGTCCCCTGCTCTCTCCTTCCCACTCTAGGTCTGCTAGTGCCTGGCTGGACCTCACGCTTCTCTTACTGACAGCCTCCCAAGAAGTCTGCTTCTCTGTCACCTTTTACCTCTCCTCTTTGAATGGCCTTATTTTTTCTCTCGCAGCTCCTCTCTCTTTTTACCTTCCTCTCCACCCTCCTCTGAAAACCCTTCCCCTCTACCTCTCTTATTTTGTTCTTCCTCCCAAAAGCCAAATAATTGCAAAAGGGGAAAGTTCCCCTCCTCAGACCCCAGCCTTGCAAATGGAGCCTTGCTCCTCCAGCAACGTGTAATCCCCCAGCAGCCCACCTTCCCCTCCGTGGCCCTCATGGCCACACCCACCGTGCCTCAGGAGGGAGGGGACAGGGAGGAAGAGAGGTGAACGACAGGGACAGGCTCGCCTGATCCTTTCAAAGCCAAGCTCCTAAAATGGTCTCCTCCAGACATGGACCTCGTCCTCCCAGCTTCTCTGTCCTCTGCTAAGCCCCTAACTCCAGATCTTGCCCCCAGGAAAAGCCCTCACCATGGCCCAGAGCCATGACTGCCCTTTCCTGGACCCAGAGAGTGATGTGGGAGGCTTCCTCGACTCCACCTAGCCCCAGAACATAATAAAATCCTAGGCCAGAAGTCCCCTCCTCAGGATACCACAGAATCCCCCCCATCCCTACCCTGAACTGCCGCTCTCAGGCCTTCCCAGGGGAGGCCCTGCTCAGGGGGGCGCTACTGCAGGGAGACAGCGACACCTACAGGCAGGGCGCTGCACAGCGGGCCTTCGATCCCGAGGGCCCCCAGGGAACGAGACTCTACTCCCGACGGGACCAGACAGGAGACCCATCCCCAGGAGACAACAGGGAAGAGCAGTAGGGGTCGGCCTGGGGTGCAGAAGGCGTCCTCCGGGCCCAGAGCCAAAGACGGGCCCTTCTCTCACTGACCAGTCCTCTGCCCCAGAACAGGAAAGCTAATGGAGGCAGCCAGGCTGAGACTAGACCAAACGATAAATCTGCGTGGAGTATGAGGCTTGCACCGGCTGGAGAGGTGTCCTCGACACAAGCTGAGGTAGCATCTTTGTTTCTCAGCTTCAGCAGATTCCTACCTCCCTGAGCAGGACTCAGGTACATCTGGGCTCCCCAAGAGCAGCTGAGTTGACACAGCCCCGACCCCGCCTGCACCTGCAGCCCTCAGCCAAGAATCCTTCCTCTCGAAGAGGACAGCCCTGTGTCCTCCACTGACTTCACTCCCCACAACCCCCAGGCTAATTCCCTCCCTCCTCGACTGAACCCGAGGCTGCACTGCCATGGGGGGCCTGGGAATGGAACTTCCTGGCTTCCTTCATCTTCTGTAGGCACAGAATTCACCGCATGCTTAAATGTCAGATTAGCCTAGGGGATTCAGGCCATGAGGACGCTTACTTTGCTTGTCCTACAGGTGGGGCCTAGAACTCCACAGAATGATGCTTACACAGTCTTAGGGAGGCTCCCATGCCAAAATCGAGGGCTTCTCCCATCCTGCCACCTGGCACGTGTGACCAGGCGAGGGATACGCTCTGCAAAGGGCCAGGGCATCCATTCACCAAACAAACCATCCTTGACTCTTCTAGTCCATTCCATGACCCCCAGAACCAATCAAGCCAATCCAGAGAAAAGAATCCCCACAGCTTGCAGCCTTTAGCCAAGAATCTTAAGAGAGTGAAGGGTAGGGGGTGGCCTGGTGATATTTCCAAATCCTGAATTAGGAGAAAACTTCCATCCAGCAAGACGGGGAGTAGCTGCGAGAGACATGGGGGTGGAGGGGGGTGGAGAAACGACACAGAGCTACAATTGCCCTCCTGCATCCAGCAGCCACCAGAGCTAGAATATGTGTTAGAAAGCCAGTCGGAAGAGGCCCCCTGGCCAGCCCAGCGCCCTCGCTCGAGTCACTTTCCCCATCTCCCTCTCTCCCTGGGTCAGCACTGGAAGTCAAGATACTGGGCGAAAAAGGTCTCTCTCTCCAGCACAGGTTATCCATCCCAGACCTCACTCAGAATCTCAGTAGGGGCACACCAAAGGCCCTTGCCGCCAGCTGAAATTGCCCACCAAGTCTCAAGTCCCAGAAAAACCTCCCCCCACCCTCCGTCCACCCACCCAGTGGAATTTCCACCCAACTCCCTGCCAGGAAAAGGGGCCCAGGGCTGAAATTTCCTAAACACCAATCCATCCCTTCCTTTCCACTGGCCTAACCCAGAGCCTTTCAATATCTGTGGTCACTCCACTCAGCCCACCTTTGGAAGGGGACTTCTCAAGGGAAGAAAACTGAAGAGTCTGCTGCTTTTCTGCTGTCACCCCCACCTCTCAGCACTCAGCCTCCAGAGTTGCAGGCATTGGGTTGGACCACTCTGACCATCCCCCATGCACACACATACACACCCACCATGAGCAGGAACCCCAGTGCCACTTCTGAGAAGGAGAAAGGTGGACTCCTCGGCCTGCCTGGCTGAGGAAAGCCTGCCTGCAATGTCTAGGAGCCCACACTGCTCTTCTCCATCCCCCGGTCCAGACGGTGCCCACACCTGGGAGCCCTGCCCATCCTGGGGTATGCAGCTCACCAGCAGGCAATCTGGCTGCTTTGCCTGAAATACAATTTATTTTTCCTTGACCCTGATCATGCTTTGACCCAGAAAGCTGGGTTTTCAAGCCAGTAGTGGGAGAAAAGGTCAGATTTTATAGTAGCCCCTTCAGAAGGACAGTTCACTTGCCAGGGTTGCCAGGAAGGGCTTCAGGATCACAGCGGGCCCAGAGCACCTTCCAGCTTCCTCGCTGAGCCCCTCCTACCCCAGAGAGCAGCTGCCTCTGGCTGAGGGAGGCAGGACCTCTAAGGCCACACCCAGGGCAGGGCCTTGTCCTCTGGGGGACTCCCGCCTGTGGGGAAGCGGAGGGGACAGGCAGAGAGTCCAGGGCTTTCGTGGACACCCGATGACGCTGGTGCCCTATTCCAGTCTGGTGGCCACTTCTGGGACCACACACATCCTTCCGTAACCAGCTCCTACCTCCCCAGTAGGGGCCTTCCCGGATCCCCTGCTGCTGCAGGAGGGAGAGGGTGCGATCATCACCCCACTGGGCAGCCGCGCTCAACACTGGCTACACAGCAAGCCAAGCTGATAGAGCACCTCACTGAAGCAGACGTGTGCCCCTTACACACACACACACACACACACACACGCACGCACACACAGTAGTTACCCGGCTACCTCTATGGGAGCATCTACTCCCAGGCAGCAGCCCTGCCTGGGACTCCCGATGGTGCACAGCCTTGCAAACACCCTCCTTTCCTCACCTCCCTCCGGAGATGGCCTTCTTTAGACCCGCTTCCCAAGCAGCTGAGAGCTGAGATTTCACCTAACTTAAAAGGGAACGAGGGGCTGGGAATTCTGCGTGGAAAAGAAACTGCGTGGGGCTCCGGGGTGCCAGGCAGCCCCTCCTTCCCGTCCTGGAAGGAGGGGGCTTACGGAAGGAGCAGTGGTCTTTGTTAAGATCCGTTTTTCCTCTCTGCCTCCCACCCTCTTCAACGGAGGAAGCAAACTTTGGCCTCCCTCCCGCCCTTCCCACAGCCACGGGGGTCCACGGCCCCCAGAGGTGGAGGAAGGAAGGCCCGGAACGGCTGCTCACCATCCTCTGCTCCCGCCCACCCATCTGGCTCGAGGCTGGGTGGGGGAAAACTTGAGGGAAAGTGTTCCGGGGAGTGGAGCCGCCGGGAAGGGGCTCGGGGCGTGGAGACGAGAATGCATGCGCCAGGCGCGGCTGTCAGGTTGGAAGTGACTGCCAGCGCTACCCCGCGATGTCCAAGGCAGAGCCGCCGGAGAAACCCGCGCCCTCCACCACGACCGACTCTGGAGCAGACCAGGAAAGGCGGACCCGGCAGCACTATTCTCTCCGCGCCTGGGAGCCTCTGCCTACCTCCCCTCTTGCAGATCAAGAGTTAGATATTTTTTTTTCCTTAAGTTGCCGCAATTCGAACCCATTATTCCGGAGAAGATGAGTGCTATACTGGCGTGTGAGTGAGCGCGGGTGTGTGTGTGTGCGTGTGTGCGTGCGGGGCCGGTTCGGATGTTGAGTCTCCCTCCCGATCACCCCGCGTCGCCAGCCAGCCGAGGCTCGGCTCCCTCGCCCTGGTCCCCGCCACCCAGCCCCGCTCGGTTCGGTTCGCCAGCGCCGGGCCTGGCTCGCTCCGCGGCGCGCTCTCCCTGCCGGCCTCCCCATAACCCCCTGCCGGCGCTCCGCTCGACCCCCGCCTCCCCGGCTTCTCGCTGCCCGCAGGTACTCACCTAGAAAGAAGAAGAGGCAGAAGGCGTTTGCCAAGATCATGTTAAACAAATCCCACCGTTTTTTTGTCTTTCTCCCTTGGGTAAAAAAAAAAAAATAGTAATAGTAACAACAACAATAATAGCCAAGCAGTGGTAATCAGCCCCAGATCCAATGCGGAGATGCCTGCTAGTCCACCCGATGAAGATCCCGAGTCCTGCGATTCTCCCCTATGGCTGGAGGGGGTGGGGTGAGAGGAGGGCGGTGGGCTGCCTCTCGACGCCCCCCTTGCCCGCTACAATCAAATATATGCGTATCTGTGTATCGGCTTTCTAAGCCAACAGCGCGGTCCTGGGGTCAGCCCTCCCCTCCAATCGTCCGGGGAGGCGTGAGTCCCCCGCGGGTCCAATTCCCCTGTGCTTCCCAGGAGGGGCCTGGGGAGGTGAGGAGAGAGGCGATTTGCGAGTGAAGGGCTGGAAGGAAGCGGCGAGGGAGAGGGTCGGAATAAAATGCAAATAGGAAAGAAATCCACCGAGGGTGTCAGCGCCCAGGAACAATCCAGTCGGAGCTTCGAGGACCAGAGACCGGAGTCGCTTCTTTCGCACCAAGACGAAGACAAGATTCAAAAAAATCTTCCGCTAACCCTTGCTCGGCTCACTTTTTTCTAATGGAATTCCAGTGACCGTGTGTCTCAGCGTGCGTGTGTCTTTCTCTCTCCTCTCCCTCTCTCCTCTCCCTCGCTCGCTCTTTGCTCTCGCTCTCTCCAGCTCTCCCTCGCTCTCCTCTCTCCCTCCCCCTTCTCCCCCTCTCCCTGATCCTCCCTCCGCCCGCCCCCTTCCCCCTTCTCGGCTCCCTCGCCGCGGCTCTCGCGCCCGCGCCCCTCTCCTCCGCCCCGGGCTCCGCGCTCGGGCTCCCAAGCGGCTGGCGGCGCGGGGCGCGGGAGCGCGGCTGAGCGGGGAGCCTCTGCAGCGGCGGCGGCAGCGGCGACACAGTGGTGGCGGTGGCGCCAGGGATCGAGGGCCGAGGGGAGAGCCCAGCCGCTGGCTCCCTCGGCTCAACCGCCCGGCCTTCCCGGGACTGACCTGCTGCTTTGGCTGGAAACTGACTGGCTCCCCCGGCTACAGCTCGGGCTCGAACCCTCCCAGTGGTCGGCACCCTCCTCCTCCTCCCCCCACAGCCCTCCCCACCCCGGGGATGGGCTGCGTCCTCCTGCCCCCACTGCCCCGGCCCCCGCCCCCTGCGCCGCCAGGTCTGGGAAGCCTGGATTGAGCCGAGGCTGGAGGGCGCGGAGTCCCAAGCGCCCGAGCCATCGGGGGCACGGAGGGGGCAGGGCGCTAGAAAAACCCCAACCTGGAGGCCCGGGTCTGAGGGGGGCTCCACCCTCCGTCAGCTGAGGCGTCCCGGCGCCCGGGAGCCGAGGCCAACAGACCGTCTCTCCTCTGGTACCAGGGACAGGAAGGATCCCCTCCGGCGCCGGCCCCGCGCGTCCCGAACCCCGCAAAGCCTGCCTTCCCCGGCCTAACCCGGCGCGCACAGACACGTGTGCTCTCTGCGCGGACCTGGGGAACTTTGCCCTCACGCCCGCGGTGCGCTCGCCTCCCGCCCGCCCCGGCCTCCAGCCCTCCGAGACGCCCCTTCCCCAGTCGGTCTCCCCTCCTCCGGCTCGGGGAAAAGCCTGCTGCACCGGGGCGCCCCGACCGCCTCCTCAGAGGCCCGAGAACCTGCCCGAACCGCCCCAGGGGGATCTGGCTGGGACCCACACCCCACCCCGGCAGAAACGCTCCGAGACCGACCCGGGCCGGGGCCCCGCGACGGGCTGGGCTCCGAGGAGCTCGTCCCAAGGCAGCTCGTGGCTCCGGGGTCCCGAGGCTCCACGGGGAGTGGGGTTTCCTCCCCTAGCCGGGAAGGGGGCGATTGATCCATCTGTCGGTGGGCCGGGCTCACCGGCATGTTTTAATCACGGAATTTGCAATAAACGCCTAGAAGGACCAAAAAGGAAGAGTCTGGCTGGGAAAGGGCTGGAGGAGAGGTGAGGCTGCGGGCACATTCCGTGGAGAACGGGAGAGGCGCGGGTCTGCGGTCGCGCGAGGGCTCACACCCACGCAGTCGGGCACCCGGGTTTCTCCCTTCTGACAGGTCGGCTGCGTGGGAGCTGCCGGGCTTTCCCCTGCCCTCACGCCACGTTCCTCTCCTCGCGCGCAGCTCGGCGCGCACACACTGTGTACTGGGGTGGGGTACACACAGCGCCTCGGAAACTTTTCGTGCTGCCCAAAACTGAATCTGGGCTGCACGTAAGGTGAATTTAGTAGTGCCATTTAAGATGCATTCTTAAACAACAAGACTGGAATCCAATAAATGCCAGCAATCGACTTGGACGAGAAAGGAGGGGTCACTCACGAAACCAGCAGCCTTAGCCATTGGGAAAGCTAGAGGGAGCAACTTCCACCTTGCGGATTTAGGCGGGAAGGCTGCTGTTCCGGGCCTTGGAAGCTCAAAGCGCTGGTCTCCTGCGAACGCCTCTTTCTTGTGGTCTGTCCTGGGGCATCCACCTTCCTCCCTCCATTTTCTGCCTAAGTGGTGCCTGCTTAGAGCCGAGGCCCTAGCTGGGTAGTGGCGCGTCTGGGACAGGGGGCTTGCGGATTGGAGCTGGGGAAAGCCCCCTTCAGGCCCGCCCTCCCTGTCATTCCTCCAAGCCTCCCTTGTTCTAAGACGTGACCTCACATTTGACAAGGTCTCTTGACTGTTTTCCCCAAAACTGGGGAGCATAAGGAGCCAGCTTTGGATAAGTATCGGTTAAAAGATAAAACTTGCTAAGAATGACACTGCCTGGCAGTCTTGGCCTGCAGGCCTGAGGCTGGGAGCCTGGCCTAAATGAACGTTCTCCCCACTCCCAGTTTTCTGACTTCCAGGGTCTTCTGGTTGTCCAAATACACCCCACCGCCACCCATTTGGGAATCTCACACACGCCTTCCCTCTTCCAAGGACCCGCTCCAAACTCCATAATTTCTGCTCAGCATGTCCCTCTCCCTTTCCCCACAAAAAAAAAAAGAATTTCACTTTCTTTCAACCTTATTTGAGCGTAATGAGGGAAACTCTCTGAATCATGTATGGGAGCTCTCCCCTCTCACCTGTCCAGAAAAACAGGCTGAGAGAGCAGCAGTGAACCCCTGGGAGATGGTGCTCACGGAGTTCCCACGGGAGTATGAAAGTGGATTCTGGTAGCAGGAGGTAAGTGGCCCTTCAGGGATCCAAGGCCACCCAGCCATCACAAGGAGAGTAGAGAACACTAGTCACCACCAGCGTTCAGTTCATGGGGCTGCAGGGCACTCTGACTTGTGACCCTCTGTTACCTACTGTCTATACAAATGTATCCCACGACATCCCACCCTCTACCCACACCAAAGCTCAACCTCAGCTGCTCTCAGAAATGGCATCATCCAGCTGGGCGTGGTGGCTCATGCCTGTAATCCCAGCGCTTTGGGAGGCCAAGGCGGGTGGATCACCTGAGCTCGGGAGTTCGAGACCAGCCTGTATGGAGAGACCCCATCTCTACTAAAAAAAATAAAAAAGTAGCCAGGCATGGTGGCACAGGACTGTAATCCCAGCTACTCGGGAGGCTGGGGCAGAAGAATCGCTTGAACCCGGGAGGCAGAGGTTGCGGTCAGCTGAGAGTGAGCAACACCATTGCACTCCAGCCTCAGCAACAAGAGGGAAACTAAAAACAAAAAGAAGGAAGAAATGGCATCATCCATTATTTCCAGAGTATCTGCCATGAGGAAGATCCTCCTTGTGCCGGGACCCACAGAGGAAACACAGTTGCACAGTTGAACACATACTATAACACCTTATAGATGAGATGACTTCTGAACTTCAGTCATCTCATCTATAAAATGGGGATTTAAAAAGATAATCAACCAACCTTATGGAAATTAGATGAGATACTGCACAAAGCGGCTAGTACAATCCCTGGCTCATATAAAATTGTTTACTGCTTTGCTCTGGGTTCTAGAAGAACAATTAGGGACCTATGACAAGGCAATAAAACCTAAGGGGCAAATGAGAAACAGGAATAAAAACCTATGGGGGTTCAAGGGCAGCAGAGACTACTGAACAGATGTCGTAAGAGGTAGTCACAGGGGAAAAGCGAAGTCTAGCAGGTAGGAAGCAAGCCCTTAGGCTCACCAGCACACTTCCACACACCCCGGGGTGCCTGGTCCTTTGACAGTCTTCTGGCTCATTCCAATGCTCCTGAGCTCACAGCCCCTCCTCATCACAGATCCTAGAATCTGAATCTGCAGAGGTGGGACAGGGAACAGGCACCGAGGCCTTCCATTCCTTCCCTTTCTCTCATTTCTCTAGTCCTCTCTGCTTGTGGAGGGGGTTCTCTGGACAGCAGGAGAGGGAAGAAGGACCAGTGCAGGGGAGGGTGTTGCAGCCCCAGCCCAACACACACGCGCATGTGCACCCAGGCCTGGGCTACACTGCTCAATGATCACAATCTCATTCCTCTGTGACGGGAAGAAGACTGAGGGTTTCCTGGCCCCAGAGATAAAAATCAACCAAGAGTGAAAAGGTGTCTCATATCCAGCTAAGACTGTCAGGAGCCACAGAGCTGGCAAGGTGGAAGTGTCCTCGGCTATGGGACAGAGCCTGATCCAGGGCACCCCACAATCAATCCATCAGCACAGACTTATTGAACGCTTTCTCTAGCCCCAGCACAGTGCCAAAGGCTGTGGAGAATACAGCAAGACCACCCCTCCCTTGGAAACATTGGTAGAGTCAGGCATGTAGTCCTGAGAAGATGGTGAAAACCCAAAGGCATAGTGGGAGAAAGGAAGAGTTGGTAACCAGTGGATTTCAGGAGTGCAGTCAGAGGGGACTTGCTAGGGGTGGGATTCAAGCTGGAGCTGGAAGAATCAGTAGATTTTGGCTGAGCACAGAGGAGGACACCAGCAAGGGAACAGCAGAGGTAAGAGCACAGTGGTTACGAAGGTCTCAGGAGGCCGAGTATAGTCACGTCTGTAACTCCAGCACTTTGGGAGGCAGAAGTGGGCGGATCTCCTGAGGTCAGGAGTTCCAGACCAGCCTGACCAACATGGTGAAACCCCATCTCTGCTAAAAATACAAAAAAAAAATTGGCCAGGTGTGGCGGCACACACCTGTAGTCCCAGCTACTCAGGAGGCTGAGGCAGGATAATCGCTTGAACCTGGCTGCAGTGAGGCACGATCATGCCACTGCACTCCGGCCTGGGCAACAAAGCGAAACTCCGTCTCAAAAAAAAGAGAAAGATTTCAGGAAAGGAACAGTCCAGAGGGTGGGAGGAGCCAAGGGCACAGGTTGGGGGAAGAGCTAGAGGGTCCAATTGGGGTGCTCAGTGGAGAACCAGGCCTTTCAGTCTTCAGACTCATGCCTCAGGAGCTACTGAAGGTTTTTGAGCAGGCAAGTGACATGATGAGAATAAAGTTTTAGGAAGATTGATCTGACGACTGTGTGAGGGATGGAGACCAGAGGCCAATTAACAAGCTATTGTAACAGTCCGAGGCGGAGGTAACGAGGGCCCAAGTAGGGGGGCTGTGGGCGTGGACAGAAGGAGAGGGTTGTCAGACGCAGTGTAAGGATGAATCGGCCTGATGCTGGAACACAGGGAGAATGGCCAGGCCAAGACACTGTGACCAGCTTAGCGGCTCAGCCTTTGTCCTTGGAAAAATAATAATTAAAGTAGCCAACGTTATGGCTAGATACATGTTAATACTCCTTCAATTCCTATAATAATTCGATGGCTGTTAGGTACTATTAATAGCCTCATTTTCAAATGAGAAAGGAGAGAGAAATGATTCAGCTGCCCAAGGTCATACTTAAGTGGCAGAATCTGGATTCGAACTCAGGCAGTCAGGATCCAGCACCCTGCACGGGTCAGTTCTGTGCCTTATATCAACAAGAAAAGTGATTGTTCCAGGCCCACACATGTTCATGGACATCTGAGATACTCCCTCCCTTCCCTGTCCAGTAACAGTGTGAAAAAATCATGAGACTCAAAATTACTTTTTTTTTTTTTGAGACAGGGTCTCCCTCTATCACCCAGGTTGGAGTGCAGTGGTACAATCCTAGCTCACCGTGGCCTCGACCTCCTGGGCTCACGGCATCCTCCCCACTCAGCCTCCCTAGTTGCTGAAACTACAGGCCTCCACCTGACTTATTTATTTCTTTAGCAGTGATGAGGTCTCCCTATGTTACCCAGGCTGGTCTTGAACTCCTAGCCTCAAGTGATCCTCCTGCCTCAGCGTGACAAAGTGCTGGGATTACAGGCCTGAGCCACTGTGCCCAGCCTAAAATTACTTTTAAAATCTTTACTGTGGACCTTGTTTTATTTTTTATTCTAAAGAAAAATTAAAGCCAGCCTCGGTGGCTCTCGCCTGTAATCCCAGCACTTTGGGAGGCAGATCTCTTGAGGACAGGAGCTCAAGACCAGCCTACCCAACATGGTGAAACCCTGTCTCTACTAAAAATACAAAAATTAGCCAGGTGTGGTGGCAGATGCCATAATCCCAGCTACTCAGAAGCCTGAGACAGGAAAATCGCTTGAACCTGAGGCAGACGTCGCAGTGAGCCGAGATCGCATCATTGCACTCCAGCCTGGGCAATATAGCAAGACTCCCTCACCAAAAAAAACAAAAAAATTTAAGCACATCTTGAGAGTGACCATTTTATTTTTTATTAAAAATAAAACATAAAATCTTTACTGTGGATCTTGTTTTTTTATTCTAAAAAATTTAAGCATATCCTAAGAGT
The DNA here is from genome assembly GCA_004027835.1 of Alouatta palliata. Classification (NCBI taxonomy): domain Eukaryota; kingdom Metazoa; phylum Chordata; class Mammalia; order Primates; family Atelidae; genus Alouatta; species Alouatta palliata. The sequence continues at coordinate 74,279 of PVKV010005708.1, read as the reverse complement.
GACCATTCTATTTTTTAATTAAAAAAAAAAAAAACATAAAATCTTTACTGTGGACCTTGTCTGCCTAACCCTTGGAGTTTAAGGCTAGAGGCTAGAAACGATCCTGTCAGGTGCCCAGCTTAGTGCCCTGGACCTGGACCATGCATGGGCTTCCCTACCCCTCCTACTGGCAGGTTGACCTCTCACCGACATTCCCTCCACACACTACAGATCCCAGAGTCCCGGCCTGGAAGGAGCACACTGGTCTAGGAATGGAGACCAGCAGGAATGTAACGAAACCATCTGACCCCAGAGAATGAACAAGGCTGCTGGGGCAGGCTGGGTGGGACTGGGCTGGGAGGGAAGAAACCCATACTGCACTCAGGGCCATTGATTTCTCTAATTGATTTCGGTCAATGTTCTCAGTGCTTCATCATTCTCTTTAGAGGTAGGCACCGGCTCTGGCTTTACCCAGCCTCTCCCCAGGGCCTCACAAACCTCTCTGCAGCCCCACCCATCCCAGGGGGCTCTGCAAGCCCCAGGGTAGCCCATTAGAGAGGGAGGAACCTGCAGCTGCTGCAGCTCCCATGGGAGTGGGAGGGAGTGGGCAGAGCCGGGAAGCAGATGGGAAGTTACTCCGACAGGAAGCCATCAAGACCACCTTATGTGACTATTGTACTTTCTGGCTGTACAAAGCCTCTTCCACATCCATGATGGAGCTCCAAGTCCTTACAACATCCCTGGGAGGGAGGTGTGGGAGAATCAGTTTCCCTTCTCAGGGAACAAACTCAAACATACTGTCTTTTTTTTTTTCCTTTTTCTTTTTTTGAGATGGGGTCTCGCTCTGTCACCCAGGCTGGAGCACAGTGACGCAATATCAGTTCACTGCAACCTCCGCCTCCCAGGTTCAAGCGATTCTCACGCCTCAGCCTCCCAAGTGGCTGGAATTACAGGCATGTGCCACTGTGCCTGGCTAATTTTTGTATTTTTAGCAGAGACAGGGTTTCACCATGTTGGGTAGGCTGGTCTTGAACTCTCAAACTCAGGTGATCCACCCACCTCGGCCTCCCAAAGGGCAGGGATTACAGGCATGTGCCACCGTGCCTGGCCTCAGGGAACAAACTCACTCTTGAAGGTCACTCGCGACACGGACAAGGTCACAACATACCCAGCAAGTGGCAGAGCTAAGGACTCATCCAGTGGGCTTTCCAGTTCTGACTCGGGCTCTCTCACAGGCCAGAAATCAGGCACCCACCTGCTGCAGGGCTGGGCTTCTCTGCTGCTTTGTCCATCAATAAGGGATCATGGAGAGCAGGGAAAAGGCACTCAAGTCATCTGGCATCATCTTTGTTTCATCCAAGACAGACCTGGGAAAGGGTGTTTCTCTGAATTCCTGTTTCACCAGAAATCCCAGACTTTCTGAGAAAACTGTGAAACCTCTTTCCTTGCCTACCCCCTTCACAGCTGCCCTATGGCAGCAGGAGCTGAGCTAGCAAACCGCCCTTCTGTTGAGCTACTCTAAGCCTAAAATATCCTAGCTGGGTGTCTGGTCTGCCCCTGCTGCCCCTGCTGCTCCTGCTGCCCCTGCTGCCCCTGCGGCCCCAGGGACACTGTGCTCCCTCTGCAGTTGGCACCACACTGGCTATGCCTCGGCCTTGTCCTGAAGTTGGTGCTCTGTTTGCAGATGCCAGCTGCCTGGAGCAACCTCACAGCCTCTCTTCTGGGCACACACACCCATCTCATCTCTTGGACACTGGCCATCTGCCAGGTTACCCAAGGTCAAGGCAGGATCAAGGAAGAAGGGCAATGACTCCTCCTGCCAAGCCTTGGGGAGCCAACTTATGCTGCCTGACACCCCCTGCAGAGAGCTCTCAATCCCATCAGCTCCCACAGACAGTATATTTAGCCAAGGGCTAGGTCTGAGCTGGACTGTCACTCAAAAGGCACAGCTCCATCTGCAGGACCGAGAGGGTGGCTCCCAGGGGGCTTTGGACAGAAAACAGAGACTAGTGTCTCTCTCTGAGGACAATGCCTTCCCTGGGCCCAACCCAGAGTTTGGCTAGATGAGCACATTTACCTGTATGCCTACCCCCTCACCTTGACCTTTCATTCTGGAAACTTCTTTTCCCATCATCAGAACTTTCTCTCCTTCTCCCCGCTGTCTGCATGCATTCCTGCTTTCCTGCTATCCTCTCTCTCATGCAAGAATGGGAAACCCAGGTGGCGGAGCAAGGATTAACCCCAAAGAATGAATTGCTAATGGTAGAATTTTAGTCATCACCTGCTGTAGGTTGGAAAGAGCCCTCCATGACAACAATAAAAACTACCAACAAGTTCACAGCCCTCAACAGCCTTTGGTGCTTTTTTTCTGCAAGTTTGCCTCCCATGGGCCTCCCAACAGCTGTCTCAAGTCAAATGGGAAGATGTATAGTCCAGGCATCAAGTGACCTGTCCCACTACGTGACAGCGATCACACAGTCAGAGAGTTGCTGATCTAGGAGCGGCCCAAGGTGTCCTAGCTAACTCCAAATTCCCTATTTGTGAGTTAGCTTTTGCTTAAATGCTTTAGTAAAATAAAATACTTTTTAATTTTAAGAACAACATCATATAAATATCTCCAATGACAGGGTCTTGTTTGACTCAGGGGACGCATTCTACAGTCACAGATAACTCAGACAATTGAACGGCCTTTTTTTTTTTTTTTTTAAAGGGTCTCACTTTGTCACCCAGGCCGGACTGCGTTGGTGCCATCATAGCTCACTGCAGCTTCAACCTTCCTGGGCTCAGGTGATCCTCCCCGCTCTGCCTCCCAAGCAGCTCAGACTACAGGCATGCACCTCTAACCCCAACTAATTTTTGTATCTTCTGTGGACATGGGGTTTCACCATATTGCCCAGGCTGGTGAGTAGTTTTTCCTCATGCCGGTTTGGAATTTACCTCCCCATAACTCCCATGTCCACAAGGATCCAGTATATGAGGAGGATCCTGGAAGTCACTCGGACTGCAGTGGCCTTTTGGCAGAAAGCAGCACATCTGCCCCCCAAGCACTGGTTGTTGTGGTTGCTGTTTGCTTCAGTGGCAGCAGGCTGCTCCTTGCCACAGCGATCAGCTACAATTCCCCATCATACTCCCCAGCACAAGTCACCATAGGGAAGTCATCACGTCCAATCCACATAGTGAGCTCCAGGTTGGGACATTCCCAGGCGTACAGGCACCTGCTGCCTCCTTGCTACAAAATGGGTGAGTCCTTCCTCGCTGGGATGGGAGGGGCAGGCTCAGCTAGGCGGTCTGCTCTCCTCCCAGCAATGAAGATCAGGATTCTGCAGTCTTCCCTTGCCCTGGGATGGGCCCAGTTTTTCATATTCTTCCTACCTGACTCCTGGGAGAACAGCCCCCCCAGCACTGTGGAAAGAGGCTTGGACTAGGGTTTGGTTTTAGTTCTACTTTTGACCCAGACTTGCTGCCAGCCCAGAAAAGAGTTCAGCACAGTCTGGGGTAGCACAGTGCCCATGGTCAGCCCTCAGGAAGGATTTCCTAGTGGAAAGAAAGAAAAGGGAAGCAAGGGAGGGAGGGAGAGAGGGAAGGAGAGAGGGAGGGACGCATGTACTGTCGAATCTTGGTGCTCTCCTCATCTCTGCTCTAACCTAACTCCCCAGATTCATCTTCCTCCAGTTTACCTCATGGAATGAGCCAGCAAGGGACACTTGGATTCAGCCACCGGCTCTGCCATCAGCTGACCATGTGACCTTAGGTCCTCTAGGATAACAGTCCTCTACCCTGCCCATCTCACAAGGGACAAGGATGATCAAATGAGACACTGAATATGACTGTGCTTTGAAATAATGAAGTAAGTGATGCCCTGCAGACGCAAGAACCTGTTGACTCTTCCAGGAAGCCTACATCCCATGGCGAGTTCTGGAGACTACCGTTGGCCGTCTGTTTCAGGATGAGTACTCCCTGCCCAGTGCACTACTTGGGACAGTTTGTGCTACTCCAGTGACTTGGTGATCCTTGGTAAAAAGAAACGTTCCTTTTTCACAGGTGAGAATACTGAGGCCTCCAGGTCTTGCTGTGTATGCGCCCCTTAGTTCTTCTTGCACCCTGTTGAAATCTCCCATTCTTATCTGTACTGTTCACTCGACTCAAAGCTCTGTTCGGACAGGACCTACATACTCTTCATGACCATAGCCTTAGGGGCTGGCCCATGATAACTGCGCAATGAGTGTAGAATGAATGAATGAGCAAATGACGTCTCTAACCCAATACAACGTTAGCACAGGGGCTGGGGCCCAGGATCGCTGGCCTGGTTCTAACCACTTACCTACTTGTTTGGGACTCACTAGGGTCTAACTGACCCATATAATAATTTCCTCCTCTTCTGTTCTCTTTAGGAGTAATTGACAAATCTGACCAGAGGATTTTTTTTTTTTTTTAACCATTTAAGTTCTTTTAATTCAAGCTGGATTGACTTAGGCTCTTGACTTCAAAGTCTAATGCTATAAAGACTCAGCGCATTCATGGGAGCCAGACTCGCCAGAATTCCCAATCTACACAATGAACCACCTCGTTGTTAACCTGTTAGCAGTGTGATCCCCTGCTCGTTACCCTCCAGCCCAGTGAACCTGGTCACTTGTTAGTCTGAAGACACAAAGGGGTTGCAGTCCCCAGGCCAATCCCCTGAAGTGGGTGATGGAGCCACGACCCACAAAGAGCTGACAACAGTCCTGGGAACACAGGGCTCCCCCAATAAGAAGCCTGTGTCCTGTGCAGACAAACCAAGCGAGGCTCTTAGGGTAGGAGATCAAGAGCTGGTGGCTTCTAACCAGAGGAAAAGGTAGAGCTGGCCTTGTGCCCTCCCACAGGTAGTCAGCACCTCCACACCTCTGGCCCCCTGGTGTTCCCATTGCAGGGTGTACTCTGGTTAGGGGACACCTCCAGCTTCCAACCTCACCTGCCACCAAACGGATCTGCTCTCCCATTTCCTCTCAGCCAGCTGCCACTTTGGAAGACAGACTTGTAAACGGATCCTAAGGGAAGTGATCATCTATTTATTTTAAGAGTTACTGGTGCACTAAAATCTTTTTCCAGAACCAGCAAAACTCATAATGGCCCTTTTTTGCAATCAATCTCAATCAATCACTGAATTCTTCAATACCTTTTTGTTACTCCTCTCTGAGGCATATGCATTTTAAAGAAATGTCAACAGAGAGACAAGGCCTTAATGCAAAGTAATGGATCTCTAACTTTAGAAGTCAGGCACCATGAAAAAGGGATTCGAATAAGATTCGCGAAGGTGAATCTGTGGCATTCACGTGCTACTCCCTCTCCTAACCGGGGCAGATACTGTAAGGCTTCTGGATGCAATGCTCCAGGCAGCCACAACCAGTCACTTGGAGTGGCACGCAAGTTTATCTAACCTATCTGCAAGTCTTGGTTCCACGATTCTGAGTCCCCTCCAGTTGTAGGATCTGGGCTTCTGTGAGGTGACTGAGAAGCCCTCTACCCTTCACACCATGGGTGACTTGTGTTATGCCCAGTCATACCGTAAGAGTTCAACAGAGGGCCAGTGCAGTGGCTTACATCTGTAATCCCAGCACTTTGGGAGTCCAAGGCAAGAGGGTGGCTTGAGCCCAGGAGTTGGAGACCAGCCCGGGCAACACAGTAAGACACCATTTCTACAAAAATAAAAAATAATCAGCCAGGCATGGTGTCTTGCACCTGTAGTCCCAGCTACCTGGGAGGCTGAAGCAGGAAGATTGCTTGAGCCCACCAATTCCAGGCTGCAGTGAGCTATGATTGCTCCTCTGCACTCCAGCCTTGGTGACAGAGTGAGACCTGTCTCAAAAAAAAGAAAGTCCAATGAGGGCATCCACAAGACTTTCCAGAAGACAGAGACCATCCCACTTCCCTAAGGAGAACAGGGAAGGAGATTTATGGAGGAGACCTATTGTGCCAAGAAAAACCATCAGCCCCTGCTGGAATCTCACAACTCATTAAAACAAATCCCTGCTACAGAAGGGCCTCCACATCCCATCAGCCCTGAGGAAGGGGGACATCCCAAGGTGCTGTCCTCGCTGAACTATCCACACCTGACACTCCATCCATCACGCCCCTTAGATGGGACCCAGGAGTATGAATGGGACTCATGGTGTCATCTCTCAATGAGAAAGGGTCTCCCCTCAGGCCCCCCAACACAGAGGCTGCAGGAGTGGGAGGCAGGAGGGCACAGCTAATGTTGTGCTTGCTAATGAGCCTTCTGGGAGCGCTGAAAAGGGCTGCACAGGTGCAACCAAGAGCCAGCCACACACAATGTCATCTGCTCAGCAGTCAACACAGCCCTGCTGCTGTTAGCAAGGGGCCTTAGACAGACACCGTTATGGGCCCAGGAAATTCATGCAGCCAGAGGGAGAGCAGGAAGGGAGCCGGGTAGGTTCCTCACCCCACCCACTCCCTTCACAGGCCTGGCCCTTTTGGGTTAAGCAAGAGCCTCTTACCTGCTTCCTCTTGGTTCAATGGAACAAAGCACTGGACACCTACTGTGCTCCAGGCAGAGTGGGTAAAGGAAGTGGGTTTTTAGAGACTTAAGAAAAACCATCAGCCCCTGCTGGAATCTGACAACTCATTAAAACAAATCCCTGCTACAGAAGGGCCTCCACATCCCATCAGCCCTGAGGAAGGCAGCATCCCTTCACACGGTGCTGCCCACAGCTCTCTCCAATCTGCCCATGCCCAGTGCTGTATCCAGCACGCCCCTTGGATGGGACCCAGAAGCATGAATGGGACTCGGGGGCTGGAGAATGAGAAAGGTGTCCTTTATGTCCTGCAGATGCGGGTGCGGCAGGCAAGGCCTCCTCCCCCAGGGAACCTCCTTCCTGTTCCAATCCTCAACACACTGCCTTGATCTAGCCAGGCCCTCCCGTTTCTGACACCACCACATGGGACTCCTGACTGGCAGTGTGAAGACTGGAAATGCAAAAGGAGCCAGAACATCTTACCCTTCTCAGTCCTCACCGTGTACAAAGTGCCCTCACATATCCCATCTCATCTGATGCTCAAAACCACCTGCGCAGTGAACAGCTGGCAATGATCACTTGAGGCTCTTTTAGTCAGAAGACAGGTCTCACCCCTGGTTCTGCCACTTTCTAGCTGCCTGGCTTTGGGAAAGTCCCTAAATCTGGCGGTACCTTCATAAAACAGGGACAACCAAACCTGCCCTGCCTATTTCATGATTGGTGACTCATTCCCCAACCTTGAAGTGCCTACTATGTTCCAGGCTCCTCGTCACTGTTGCTGCCTTCTTCTTTTTCTTCCTCTTCTTCTTGTTCTTTCTTCTTCTTCCTTCTGCTTCTCCTTCTCCTTTCTTCTCCTTCTTCTTTCTTCTCCTTCTTCTTCTCTTCTTCCTCTTCTTCTTTCTCATCTTCTTCCTCTTCTTCAAGAAAGGGTCTCACTCTGTTGCCCAAGCTGGAGTGCAGTGGCTAGATCATGGCTCACTGTAGCCTTGACCACCCAGGCTCAAGTGATCCTCCCATGTCAGCTTCCTAAGAAGCTTGGACTACAGATGTGCACCACGATGTCCAGCTAATTTTTTAATTTTTTGTAAAGATGAGGTCTCCCTATGTTGCCCAGACTGGTCTCAAACTCCTGGACTCAAGCCATCCTCCTGCCTTGGCCTCCCAAAGTGCTGGGATTACAGGTATCAGCCACCATGCCTGGCCTTCTGTCTTCAATAAGACAGGATCAAAAATCATACAGCCTGGGGAGGCAGATGTTCAAATGAATAAGTGCAATAATGTGTGGAAGCTATGGTGGTAGAATTATGGCACAGTGGGGAGAAGGACTGACTGAATAATGTATATACACAGAAATGGGGATTTTAGAGAAATCATTACATAGGAAATAATATTTGCTAAGCTCTTCCCAGGAGGCACCTCCATATACATAAGTGTTCTAGATATCAAAAAAGATTATGGGTGTGAACCTACTCTACAATAGACTATGGGGAGTTATACAGCACAAAACATTCATGTAAAATATCAGACCAGTCAGTAAAAATGGGTTGTGTTAGTTAAGCTAGGTTAAGCTAAGTTTATTGCTGCAGCAACAAACTACTGCAAAGTCTCAGAGGGTTAACACCACAAAGGTTTATTTTTTCTTCATGCAACATGTTCAATGTAGTTTAGCAGGGGCCTCTGCTCCACACAGTCACTCAGGGATTCAGGCTGACTGATACATTATCATCTTGTAGCTGCTACACCTGGAACACAAGGCCTCCTCAGTCATTGAAGCAAGAGGAGAGAGAGCTGAAGGGCAGAGAGCTGGCCAGAAGTAATACGTGTTACTTTCACCCATAGCCCATTGGCCAGAAACAATTACATGCTCCTGTCTAACAACAGTGGGACTAGGAGATATGAGGAAACAGATTGCGTATCTGGTGAGCATCAAGACCTCTGTCACAGAGAACAAAGAACTGTCTGTATTTTGCAGAACTGGGGTGTTTGGCTAATCAGAGTCTCTTTTAGGGAACTCTGAATCTGGTCCCCTCAGAGCCAAACAATCCCTGGGGTACATGATTGGAAATGTACTTTTCCTAACTACAAAATGACTCGCAATGGCAGAGAACTAAGGAATAACAAGACTCAAGTTACTTCTATGACTCAGATGAGCACAGAGTTAACACAATAATAATCATGGCTAGCTTTTACTTTTGAAGAGGCAGGATCTCACTCTGTCGCCCAGGCTGGAGTGCAGTGGCACAATCATAGCTCACTGTAATCTCCAACTCCTATGTGCAAGTGATCCTCTCACCTCAGCCTCCCAAGTAGCTGGGACTACAGACACAGACCACCACACCCCGTTAATTTATTTTATTTTATTTTATTTTATTTTTTAGAGACAGGATCTTGCTATGCTGCCCTGGCTTGTCTCAAACTCCCAGCCTCCTAAAGCACTGGGATTACAGGAGTGAGCCACTGTGCACAGCCCATAGCTAACATTAAGTGAGCACCTACTGTTTGCTAAGTCCACATCACCTGTATTGTCTTATTTAAGCCTCACAATAACCCAGGGAGATAAACAGTACTAATAGCCCTATTTGATATATGAAGATAATAAAGAACAAGTCAAAGATTCTTCATATTCTTCAATTCATATCAGAGCAGCAAATTTAATGCAGAAGTCAGTCCCCTGTCTCCAAGAACCATTCACTTTACCACGAACCTATACTACTCCCTACAGTGGAACGTTATCGTTAACTTTACATACATACACATACACACACACACACACACACATGCATACACACAATTTGCAGTTCTGAGATCTGGATTCTCAGCCTGGTTCTGTCACTAGCTACATAATCTTTAATTATCTTATAGAAAAGAGTTTTGTCAACTATAAATTTCTCTGCTAAAAAAGAAAAAAAAAGGGTGCACTCAATACGCCCTAAGAATGAGGCAAAGGTCTGAAGGGACGTCACACCTTCTGGGTGGGGAACAAAACAGGACAGATCCCTTACTCTCAGGAGTCTTGCTGACGCCCCTGAAGCAGCTCCTAACACTAACCTGAGGTGGGCCCACCTTGCCTCTTCCTCTGTCCCCACGCTCTGTTTGGCAGCTCTAGCCCAGCCTCAGATGTTCTGTTTTTCCTGCAGAGGTTTTTGCAGGATTTCTGCTAAGTGGGGCAGTGACATCGATAAGTTCCATTGTGTCATGAGTGTTATTGAAGAGCAGAGTGTCTGGCCTGCTGATTGGGGCTTCTGGGCTTATATCTCCCCTGACCCTCTTTCACCCCTGGCCTCATTGGTGAATGGCCCCTACTGCTCTTTCCAACCCTTTCTCCCATGTGCTCCGGCCTCCCATTCCATTCTGCATCAGGACCACTATTCCAGCATGCCTGGTTCACACATCTATCCCTGGAAGTGTTCACCATTCATCCTACTCTCCCCAAACCCAGAGCCTTCACTCAACGCATGCCTTCCACCTAGAATATCCTCCCACCACCTCACCTGTCAAAGTCCTTGGATACACAAGGCAATGTCAATAGCAGTTGTCTTCGGGTGATGAAATTACAGATTATATTTATCTTTTTCAATTTCCTCTACTTGGAGATCTGGAGGAATGAGCACATGATATTTTTCTCAAATAAAAAGCACAGTGAAGTCATGCTTTAAGTTCCTACCTTTCCGTGAGCCCTTCCCCTTCATTCTAGCTTACTATTCTTTCTTCTGTGAAATTTTATAGCTCTCAGCCCTATCATAAATTGCTTTATACTCTAGTTAGTTTGCTGGGCATGAACATCTGGCAGTCCGAACCAAATGGTAAGCTCCATGAGGGCAGGGGACATATTACATGTATTTCCCTATGCTACACAGCCCTCTGCACAGTTCTAGGAATAGCGGAAGTAGTGAGTGAGTAACTTACCAATTATGGGGGTTATGAGATGTCCCCAATATATGTTACAGTAGCGTGGGAGACAGAGTCATGCAAACTAAGAACTAAGGGGAAAGAAACTTCGAGTTTATACAATCTGATGCCCTGTATTCATACAGTTTCCGACATTTCATTTGCCCCCATTAATAGGGTCTGGTTACCCCTACTACCTGAGCAGTCAAACTAGGGCCGGGAGACGTAAAGCAATTTGCCCCAAGCATCCAGAGCCCACATCTCTGGTCCTGTCCAGTGCCTTAACCACTGAACTGCAGCTGCCACTCCAACGCCTTATTAATAGCCATTTCTCTCCCCAGTCAGTGGCTGGACATGGCTTGCCAGGTTAATAATTTGTTCATTAGGCATCTAATGAATTACTTGTTAATTGCTAACTTGATGAACAGCCAGCAGTCCCCATCTGCCTGGAGAAAGAACTGCAAATAACCACAGAAGGGCTGGCCAAGCCCCAGCGGCTGCAGGGCAGAAGCTGTGGGCCCCAGAGGGTGGCAGTTTCCTCGGGGAGAACACTGTCTTGGTCAGTCACCTGGAGCTGAGTCCCCAGGGATGGGCGCCTCTGGTAAACCACCTCTTGCTGGTCCTGTAAGTGCACTGCAAAAGATCGAGGCAGCCCAGATCTTCATCAACCCTAATTCTTCAAGCCTCCTGTCCACAAAACTGCCCGTTTTTGTTTTCTTTTATTTTCTCTGAGTTTCCACCACTTGAAGTCAGAACTACAGAGGGTCTCCAACTTCTGATGGTTCAACTTTCGATTTTTTGACTTTACCATGGTGCAAAAGAGATATATTTTCAGTAGAAACTACTTCCAGTATGCATGCAACCATTCTGCTTTTCACTTCCAGAAGATTACTCAATAAATTACATTAAATATTCAATGCTTTGTTATAAAATAGGCTTTATGTTAGATAACTCTGCCCAATTGTAGGCTAATGTAAGTGTTCGCAGCACATTTAAGGTATGACTTTTGGTACGTCAGGTATATTAAGTGCATTTTTCTTTTAGGGGATAGTGTCTGCTCTGTCACCCAGGCTGGAGTGCAGTGGCACAATCATAGCTCACTGCAGCCCAGAATCCTGGGCTCAAGCGATCCTCCTGCCTCAGCCTCCTGAGTAGCTGGGACTACAGGCATAAGCCACCATATCTAGCTAAATTATTTTTAACTTTAGAGATGGGGTCTTGCTGTGTCGCTTAGGCTGCTGCTCTTGAGCTTCTGGCTTCAAGTGATGCTCCCACCTCTATCTCCCAAAGCACTGGGATTACAGGTACGAGCCACCAATTCTGACCTAAATGTATTCTTCACTTACGATATTTTCATTTTACAATGGATTTATTGGGACATAACTCCACTGTAAATAGAGCGGCACCCGTTCTCAATGTAAACCTTTTGTATCCACACATAATGATATGTCATCATATTTTCTCAGGGTGTTGGTCCTGACTTCCTATCCCAAAGGCAGCTACAATGTCCCCACTGGCCACTTCAAACTTCCTAAAAACAGAAACCACATCTTTCTCATTCATCCTTGTACCTCCTGTACCTAACATAGTCCCATAGTCCCTTTTAAGTATTTATTAAGGGAGCAAATTACTCATACTTTACTGTACAAATCTGTATTGGTTTGCTCAGCCTGCTGCTATGGTTTGAATGTCCCCTCCAAAACTCATATTGAAATGTAATTGCCATTATAGTGGTATTCAGGACAGAGATCACTGAGAGCCCTCACAAGTGGATTAATGTCATTATTGAGAGAGTGGGCTTGTTAATGCCAGAGTGGGTTTGTTACAGAAATGAGTTCGGCCACCTCTTGCGCTCTTGCTCACTCTCACCTTCTCTTGCCTTCCACTTTCCTCCACGAGATGACACAGCACGAAGGCCCTCGCCAGATGCCAGCACCAGGCTCTTGGATTGCAGCCTCCAGAACCATAAGCCAAATAAACTTCTATTCTTTATAAATCACCCAGTCTGTGGTATTCTATGATAGCAGCAGAAAACAAATGAAGACAGCTGCCATGACAAAGAACTGTAGACTGGGTGGTTTAAACAACAGAAATTTATATATTCTCACAGTTCTGGAGGCTGGAATTCTGAGATAAAGGCTTTTCTAAGGCCACTCTCCCTGGCTTACAGATGGCCACCTTCTTGCTGTGTCCTCACATGGCCTTTCCTCTGTGCATGCACACCCCTCGTGTCTCTTCATGTGTCCAAATTTTGTCTTCTTAGAAGAACTCCAGAGAAAACACAGAAGAAAATGACCAAGTCCCATCCTATAGGAGCTCACAAAAAAGGACACTGGGAGTGAAAGTTACATACCGACTTGGGAAAGTTGACTAATTCCTTCTTCTTTTTTTTTTTTTTGAGACGGAGTTTTGCTCCTGTTGCCCAGGCTGGAGTGCAATGGCACAATCTCGGCTCACTGCAACCTCTGCCTCCCAGGTTTAAGTGATTCTCCTGCCTCAGCCTCCCAAGTAGCTGGATTACAGGCATGCGCCACCATGCCCAGCTAATTCTGTGTTTTCAGTAGTGACAGGTTTCTCCATGTTGGTCAGGCTGGTCTCGAACTCCCAACCTCAGGTGATCCGCCTGCCTTGGCCTCCCAAAGTGCTGGGATTACAGGCATTCCTTCTTATTTCAGTTCCCTGTCTTACAGATGGACATGATAACACCTTTCTCCATCATGGCAATGCTAGAAGGATAAAATGAGACTGTGCTCTGATAAGAAAAATTACTATGCAAATGCAGATTGGATTAGGGCCCACCCTAATGACCGCATTTTAATGTAATCAGCTCTTTAAAGACCCTTCCTGCAAATACACTCAGATGAGGTAATGTGCATCGGAGCTTCAACATACGTATGAATTTTGAGGGGAACTAGTTCAGCTCATAACACCTTCTGACTTCACAATGCCAACTTCAGGCTTGGGCACATATTAAATATTTAACACATCCTCCAAAATTGGTAGGCATTCCATTTCCTCTGGGGAAAGGGCTCATCTTTGTGGCCTAAGATCCTAGTCCTGCACAGACCCCTGAAAAACTCTGTGGTGGAATATTTAAGGCAAACCCTCTTGTCATGTCGGCTCCCAAATCCTAATGGCTCTGTTATTTTTGAAATCACTTTAGAGCAGCACTGAATAGAGATGATGATTTCTTGCATTTGCATAGCAATTTTTCTTATCAGAGTACGGTCTCATTTTATCCTTCCAGCTTTGCTATGATGGAGGAAGAGTGTTATGATGTCCATCTTATGGACAGGGAATTGAAATAAGAAGGAATTAGTCAACTTTCCCAAGTCAAGCTAAGCCTAGTGTATGCCTTTCACTGCCAGTATCCCTCCCATGAACCCCTGTAGGATGGGACCGGTTCATTTTCTCCTCTGCAGCTGAGCCTCCAGCCCAGGTCCAGGCACGAAGCATATGCTCAGGGGAGGTTTGGCATTAACAATAACAGAGCTGCTGGAGGAGTCTCTGTCCAGAAAAGCTGAAGTCTCAGAACTGACCACCACCCAGCCACCCAAACCCGTCCAGGAAAACCAGCCCTTGGGCCCTAGTGCCACATGGACAGCCAGCTTCAGAGTCTGAGCTTCCCACACCCGAGCTGCATTTCAGTGAAGGCCCTGAAGCCAAGGTTGAATCGAAAATGAGTCTGGAAATATATCTATTATCACTTCCACACTGCTACGAGTGACAATAAGGAAAATGAGTTTACGGTACAATTGCAAAGTGATTTCACATATTATTTATTTCTATCTCTTTATATCACGGGTATTTTTAGAAGCTGCCTCAAATGCATTGTGGAATGAAGCAGGGTATGAATTTTAAAAATACACTATCTCATTTCCTCCTTGGGGCAATGTTTCAGAGTGGATAAGGAGGGTAGTGTGCCCATTTGGCAGATGGGTAAAGCAAGGCAGAGAGAGGCCAAGTGTCAGCTCAACATCATGCAGAGAGTAAGGTGATAAGCAGGGCCTAGACCCGCATTCCATGCTTTTTCCTGTTAGTTGCTGGCTGGTGTGGGAGGAACCCTGAGGAACTGGACCAGAGAGAGCCCTTCTAAGGGCAGGAGACAAAGGAATGAATGTCTCTCTGCAGATGTATCTCCTTTGGAAACATTTTTGAACCATTTGTATCTGAATGATTTCAGTTGAGGCCTGTAGCCCCCCCAAGTTCCCTACCTGGACCTGCATCATCCCACATTTGTGTTGCTGTCTGGCTGTTAATGGCTTTTGAGTTTGCAGTCTCTGTTTGGTCTTTGAAAAACAGCTTTGCTGTAACTTCCTTAGGAAGCTCAATGGCATCAGGGGTGGGAGAGGTCTTTAGCTATAGAATATGGCCCAGGAAGGGAAATGGGGGAACAGCAAATGCAACGTCACCCACACCCTCACCCAGCAACATAAATTTGCAGCAGCTGATGGGATCCAGTACCTTAAGCCACAGATGCTGCTTCTCCTACAGTCCCGGGCAGAGCTAGAACACATATTTTACCCTCCCTCATCATTCCCCAACACATGATCTGAAATAGGCTGCAGAATAAACAAGCCTTGGTCTCTCACCAGCTAGGCTCAAGGAGGAGAACTTGTGAGCCCCCAGGCTGCATAAAAAGCCAAATGCAAAAGACACACGGCAGGTGATCCAACCCCTCCCACACCTGAACCACCACCGCGTCACCCTGCTTTCTTCTCTAAGGAACACAGGAGCCCCAAACCCAATCTTGCCCCCAGATACCATCCACAACCGTGGCCTGTGGGAGTAGAAATGACCCACAACATGCAATCCTTCTCCATTCCTTCCTTAGCAGGTCTCCAGCTTGGGGAGGTCAGCCTCCTCCCTCTGCCCACCCCCCTCACTGATCGGGAGCCATAACCTGACAATCCCGTCAAGTCCTCCCCTCCTGAACAGAGTTCCTCCTGAGTTTTACTGCCAATAGAGATCAAAATCTATGACTACTTGGTGCCAGCTCCTTGGCATGCTCAGAATACAAAAGAACTCGGCCCCACGGAAATACAGAAATGGCAGGTCCTGGTTGGCAATGGGGGCAATGGAGGCTCAAAGGAACTGTCACTCAGAGACCCCTTCTCAGTGGCACTGTGATGGCAGCAAGGGCCCGGGATATGCCATCATAGGAGTGGGCTGCCAGCACTCAGTGCAGCCAATGTAACAGTAGGGATGTCAGGTACAGAGCCTGAATTCTCAGGGACTCTATGGGAAAAAAGGAGTTGGTGCAGGCTTCTGGGATGAAGTCAGGGGGACACTGAGGCATAAGCCAGGCTCCTGTCTTGGGAACCAGACTTGGTGGGCTGGAGAGGAGCCCCCCAGCAACCAAGCAACCCGCAGCAACTGGGCCACAGCCTATAGGTATAAAGGAGGTGACATTTCCCAGCATCTCTGGGAGACGCAGCACCTAGGGAGCCACGTGGCCTTGCAGCAGGACATCAGGGAAGGGGCTGCCTCTTGATAGCCTTGCAGAAGTGCTTGATGCCTCTGTGCTCTCCAGAAGACCCATTTTTAAATCACACTGATCTCAAAAACAAGCCTGGGGCCGGCCCCTCCTAGGCCCTGGGCCAGATGAGGAGCAGACTGCAGAGAACAGGGGCCAGGACATAGTCTGCGTGGGCAGCCACCCCCCTCCAAGGCCTTTAGAGTCCCTGTGGAGGCCCAGCCAACAGCATCCCTCTGTACTTTCTGCCTCGGGCCTCCCCTGGAACAGAAGCAGGAGTTGGCCTCCCAGTGAGGCATCCTCACAGCCGGTCTTCGCCTTGGCCAGTGCTGGGCTGAGACTGAGAGGCAGTGTCTCCCCTGGGGCTCTAACCCCTCCTCAGTTCCCAAGCCGGAGATCTTAACATGTGACTTTTCCAGCTCTTAGAGAACTTAGGGTGGGTTTTCCCAGGCCTTTTAAGTACCCTTCCTAGAATTAAATCCCCAAGCATTTCTCCCTGGCAAGAAGTTACCAAACTTGTAGGCAGGAACCCAAGACTCTGGTGCCTCCCGGGTCCTCCATCCACCTAGGTCACCCGGGTCAGAGGAACAGCCTTGGTGTAAGCTTCACATTCCCAATGTCCTGGGTCCTTTGTCACAGGCTCTTCAAAGGCCAGGAATCCTGGCCTTCTCCTGCATACCAGTCCTCCCCGCCTTCCCCCCAGGCTGTCCTAAAGGACAGCTTTCCCTGCAAGTGAATGGATATCTGTCCCAAGCACCCCCACCCCAACCACCTCCTCCAGCCCCCTCATTGCAAAGAAAGGCTGGCGCTTATTCTCCTTTAACTTAAAAAACACTTGTGGACTCACAGGAAGTTGTAAAAATAGTGCAGAGCAATCTCACAGACCCTTGCCCATTTTCCCTGCAGTTACAATTTATATAACTATGCTACATCAGGAAATTGACTTGTTACAATGTGTCTATAGTTCTGTGCCCTTTGATTACATCACCAACACTGAAACCAAGATTCACAACTCTTCCCTCGCCACATACATCCCTTCAGGCCACACTCCCCGCAACCCCTGGCTATCACCCATCTGTGTTCTCTGTCATTTTGTCATTTCCAGTCTCTGCCCCTACTGAGCCTGCGGCCTTGGAGACTGGGTAGATCCCAGTTGACCAGAGCAGGCAGTCCTGGGACAGAAGTGGCCCAGGACAGAGGGAACCCAGTCTCACTTGGATGCAGACAACTCACATACCTGGCACCTGTGTGCCGCAACTCGGACCTTATCTGCCAGCTTCTGCCGGCCTGATGGCGCACTGTCCCTTTCCAACTCCAGACCCAAGACTGCCCTGGCCGGGCCTCAGCTGCCTGCTCCACTCCCCACCTGCGGGCCCCTCCCGCAGTCTGCTCTCTGCTGCCCCCAGCAGGCAGCCTACAGCTCAGAGCATCCCAGCTGCAGGATTTTAATTCGAAATTCTCCCAAGTCATGCTTCTCCCATACTGTACCTACATAATTCACTTTTATTACCTAAATATAGGGCTTAATATTTGGCCCTGTTAAATTTCATCTTGTTTGTTTCAGGCAGCCTTTCAGCTTCTCAGGATGCTTTCAAATCCTCAGCTATCTCTCTGGACTTCAATTATCTCTTCTGTCATCCAGAAATTTAATCATCCTGCTATCTGTATCTTCGTCCACGTCATAGACAAAATTGTCAAATTGAGCAGGGTTTAGAACAGAGTGTTCTGGCACAATACTACGTGGCCCTTCTACAGGGGAAAGACTGAATGAGGTTTGGGATGCAAGCAACCCCTTCACAAACCATAGTTGAGCAGCTCTAAATCCACCCAAGTGAGCTGCCAACCGGACTTCATTTTTTCATTTATTCACAGGGCTGCCAGGAATAATTTTACACTGCCTGCTCACAGACGGGCCAACCCAAATAGCTAGGCTCCATCAGCATACAGGTATAAAAGGAGGTCACCTTTACTTTCCCACCCAAGTTACAGTGCCTTTGAGTCCCCCACCCACTTAACCAAGGGTCTAATTTCCAGATGTTCCCAAGAACACCTAGGCTTGTATACACTGGTTTAAAACTCAGACCTTTTTAGTCTAAAGGGCTGCTACTTGCAGAGAAAGCAGAAACTCAGAGAGGCTCACTCTGCTGACTAGTGTAGCCATGGATGTCTGCTTGAGTTGGGGGGGCCATGATGGCTCTGTGAGGTGAGAAGAAGGACATTCATCTGTTTGGGACCTAAGTATTGCATCTTTAATCAGAAGTATGCAGCTTTAGGTCAGGGGTGATGGCTCATGCTGGTAATCCCAGCACTTTGAGAGGCTGAGGCAGGAGGATTGCTTGAGACCAGGAGTTCAAGACCTGCCTGGGCAACAGAGCAAGACCCCATGTCTAGGAAAAAAAAACAATTTTTTTTTTTTTTGAGACAGAGTCTCCACTCGGTCTCTAAGGTGGAGTGAACTGGCACCATCTTGGCTCACTATAATCTCCGCCTCCCGGGTTCAAGCAATTCCCTTGCTTCAGCCTCCTGAGTAGCTGGGACTACAGGCGCGAGCCACCATTGTATTTTAGTAGACATGGGGTTTCACCATGTTGGCCAGGATGGTCTCGATCTCCTGACCTCATGATCCACCCTCCTCGGTCTCCCAAAGTGCTGGGTTTACAGGAGTAATCCACCACACCCAGCCTGAAAAAAATATATATATTTTTAAATTAGCCAGGCACGATGGCCTGTGCCTGTAGTCCCAGCTACTCAGGAGGTTCAGGTAAGAGGGTGGCTTGAGAACCCAGGAAGTAAAGGCTGCAGTGAGCCATGATTGCGTCAGTGCACTGCAACCTGGGCGACAGAGTGAGACCCTATCTAAATATAGATAGATAGATAATACATATAGATAGATAATATAGATAATAAACAGTAGACAGATAATAGAGATTGATAATATATTAGATAGACAGATGACAGACATAGATAGATAGATAATAGATACTAGAAAGATAATAGATTAGAGAGAGAGAGAGAGAGAGAGAGAGAGAGATGCAGCTTTTCCCCAAGGCCCACCCAGAGTTCTACTCTGACCCCGGGTCACTGTATGGGTTCAGAATAAAAAATAGAAACATAAGAGAGGCACAGCCCACAAGGCCACTCTGTGACACTTAAGTCCCATGTGCACATGTATAAGATCAGGAGAGGAGCAACCTCTGATCCACCACCCACCACTGTCCCTGCCGAGCAGATGTACCCTGTGACACTGACTTTCTAATCAAACAGCAATCACAAGGAGGAAAGAGTTGGGGTGATCCTCTTTGTCCTAAGTGAACTCACGCTGGCTTCTGTCAATCACCTTTCTTTTCCAAGAACTCACAAATCATCAGTTTCAGTCATCAGTTTTGGAATTTTGCCAAGAGTCAACGTTGAAATTACTGAAAAATCATTTCCAAAATCAGGGAAGGTCTGGGCTTTCTGGGCCTGATGCACTTCCTTAAGTGGAAGCCAGCTGTTCCTTCCCCCTCACTCACCATGAGAGTCACACACACATACACACACACACATGAAGGCATCCACCAGAGACTACTCTCCACTGACACACATGTGCCACCAAGCACAAAGACGTCCAAAGCCAGTGTCCCTGATTCTTTCCATCCAGTCTTCTTTTCACTTCTCTCAGAATTGCTCCTTCCTCTCTCTCCACCACCCCATCCCCTCCACCCAGAGGTAAGAGACGTCTTCATTGCTCTGTAATTGTGACTGTGGCTAAGCAGCCGTGTGATCCCAGGGAAAGGAGAGCCAGGCATGTGGGAGAGGCTCACGTAGGCTCTGACCCATGCCGCCAACACACCTCCATCTGTCAGCGATGGCCCTCCCTGCGTGGGGGAGTTGATGGAGCGATGACTGCCAGTTTGCTAACGTCCTTGTCTGCGGACGCTGCAAAGACACAGTTTTCCATGGAGGAATTCTAAGGCTTACACTCTAGTCTTCTCTGAATTATAGTAATTGAAGTTGAGAAGAGCAACATGCCAGAACTCCTCCTTTACCTGTCTGTCCTTTCTGGGCTGATGACGGGGCTCCAACTTCAAGGTGACTCAGTCCTCCTCCCTCTTTCCTTCCTGCCCCTCACTCCTCTCCACGCCAGGCCTGATAGAGTCAAGGACCCAACCCTCCCTCATCACAAAAGGGAGCCAGCCAGATCCAGGGGAAAGCAGGCACCTTCGAACTCCAGTGCTTGGAATTTCAAGTTGAGTCTTACTGGCTCAGTTCCCAGCAGAAAAACATTTCACCCAGGCACTGCGGGGGCTGCATATTGGGTCAGAGACAATAATGAGAACTGGAAGAGACTCAACTGCTATCCAGACCTGTCTGTTAATTCCACAAATGAAGAAACAGAGCCTCCAAAGAGAGAAGTAACATGCTAAAGTTCAGCCAGATAGTCTCAGAGTCAGGACGAGGACTCAGCTCTCCCCAGGGCCATTTGTTGAAGCCAGCCCCTGTGCTAAGCGCTTTACATAAATGATTACTAATTTTCACAGCAACTTTTCAAGGTATCATTATTCTCATTTCAGGATTGAGGTATTGGAGTGATTTGCCCAAGGTTGCACAGATAGAAAGTGGCAGGCAGGGAATTCAAGTCCATTATCCCATTCTTTCTCATAAATATTCATCAGGGGCAGAAAGAAGCAAGTCTGGGTGGGTTTGGGAATGCATGTGGGTGTCCCAAAGGAAGAAGTTCAGAAAGCCACCTGCTGGAATATCCCAGCTACAGGCTTCCAAGGATTATATTCAACTCACCAACAGTAAGGTCCATATATGGCCAGTTGTTAAGACACATGGTACCAAGAAGGGAAAAAGCACCTGAGTACAAGTACCTGGAGGCTGATCTTCAACAGGGACGATCTGGAAAGGCAGATGAAAGCTGGGAGGACCCAGGACAGATAGAAAGTCAAGGAGAACCTAGTAAAACCCATAAATCCCCCTTGGGTTTTTGATAGGAGTAAGAAGAAACCCAAACTCCCGATTTAGTTTCCAGATGTCTGTCTACCCCATCCACCGCCCCCTAGATACTCCAACTCCACTCCAGAATTAACAGGAGGACTGATCAGACCTCGCAGAAAATGATGGGATTCTTCTGCTCCCAGAGCCCAAATTCTATATTCCTCACTTTGACCCAAGCTCTTGGAAAGGTAAGAGGCTTTGGCAGAGACAAATCAGAGAAGCAGCAGGGGGGTCAGCGGGGCGAGGGGGAAGAAAGTGCCTTTGTGGGGAAGACTCAGTCCTACACAGCTCAGGAACAGGATAGAGGGGCTGACCAGTCCTATAACGCCTTGCCTTTGTAGACTTAGGACTCAAACATTTGCAGGGAGGAGAAGCAGTGTATTAGAAAACCTAACTCTCGCCACAACACAAAATAACTAGCGTCTTTTGAGTTATACCAACTTTCTCATTGTTATTCTTTGCAAAATGGGGATGATAATAGTATGCACCGCACAGGATGTTTGTGAGAATTAAATGAGATGCAAAGTACCTAGTATAGTTCCTGGCATATAATCAGCACACAATAAATGTTAGATTTTTATTGTTGTTTTTATTTCCATCTTGATGAAAAATGTATTATTTTTACACTGTTATAAACCTAAGAGAACCATGAGTTGGGTTCCACAAATTTCATTGCTGAAATCATGTACCTTGGACAGTTCTATTATTACATTTGTGTTATTTAAACAAAATTTTCCTTCTCGGGAAAGTTGCGAGGAAAGTACTCCCCACGCCACCCGAGGCAGTGCTTTGCTTGTAAAACACTTTTCCCTTTCAAGGTGATTTCTCACTGCTCCTTATCACAAGCTCATGGTGTAATTCTGATGTTGATGGACTAGACATTGTTGAATTTTTTATTAGATACTGAAATTCTAGGTAAAGGATGTTTGTGGGGCTGGACCTACAGCCAGGTCCCGATGCGTCTCTCGACATCCAGTCCAGCAACATGGAGCATAGTTAACTTGACAAGCTATCTGCATGTCTGTCCCCTAGCATTCACAGTGGGTCCCACGTGTGACCCGCCCTGCTCTTGGTGGAATCCGACATCTCTCCCAGGCTTCAGCCTGACAGGACCCTCACCCGAGGATGAGAGGTTCACAACCTTGAGGATTTTGGAAGAGCACATGAAGAGGATCAACTGCTCTTTTTTTTTTTTGAGATGGAGTCTTGTTCTGTCATCCAGGCTGGAGTGCAGTGGCATGATCTCGGATAACTGCAACCTCCGCCTCCTGGGTTCAAGCGGTTCTCCTGTCTCAGCCTCCTGAGTAGCTGGGACTACAGGTGCCTGCCACCACACCTGGCTAATTATTTGTATTTTTAGTAGAGACGGGATTTCACCAGGTTGGCCAGGATGGTCTCGATCTCCTGACCCTTTGATTCACCCACCTCGGCCTCCCAAAGTGCTGGTATTACAGGCATGAGCCACCGCACCCAGCCCTGTTTTGCCAATTTGCAAGACTTCTGGTACCCATCCCTCCTCCACTGCTGTTCACATCTAACCCCTCTCCTTGCCTAGCCCCTTTCCAGCATGAGGGTCAGCCTTACACTAGTACCATTGCCAGAGTGGGGCGGGGTGTGGGGAGTTCACCACTAGTGCATGTTCTGACTGACCAGAGTCCACGCTGTTCAAGGCGCTAGCTAATTTGAACATCACCTCTGCCTGCTTCCCTATTTCACATTACTCCCCAGATAACTATTTCCCTGCAGAGAGTCTGACCAGCATTTCTCCTAGAATCTTCTGCCCCAGAATGACTTATTTTTACTGATTCAGCCCCTACCCATCCTCCGCAAGGCTGGTCAAGCATCTTTTCCTCCTGGAAGCCCTCCTAGATCAGCCCCAGGCCAGTGTTCACCTCCATTTTCCAGCTCCCAGAAGGGTTTTTTCCAACTGCAGGTGGTGTATCATTAGCAGGTCATGGACATCAATTCAGTGCACTGCAATGAGCATTCTTTAACAAAATAGAATACAAAATATCTGGAGACATCATCTGTGATAAAAATTGATCACAGCATGCATATGAACATATATATATGTGTTGCATACTGATGTGATGTAAAAAACATTCCTTACTGCAAGTTGCAGTCAAAACCTTTTGAAAAACATTGGATATGAATGCCTTCCATCCTAAATAGTACCATGCACCTAAAATCTGCCTAACTTCTCAAAAGACACCAGGAATGGAGTCAAGCAGAAGAGAGGAGAATGAGGGTGTCAGTCAGGCTGGGGCCACTGTCACCTGGGAAAGAAAGTGTATGAGGACAGGGAGTGGGTTTCTCTATTTACCTCTGAGACCCCAGCACCTAGAGCTCAAAAATTAAGTGTCAATAAATGGGTAGCACTGGTTAGGCGATATTACTCTGTGATAAAAGAAATCAAGGCCAGGCACAGTGGCTCACACCTGTAATCCCAATACTTTGGGAGGCCGAGGTGGGTGAATCATGAGGTCAAGAGATCGAGACCATCCTGGCCAACATGGTGAAAACCCATCTCTACTAAAAATACAAAAGTTAGCTGGGTGTGGTGGCACATGTCTGTAATCCCAGCTACTCGGGAGGCTGAGGCAGGAGAATCGCTTGAACCCGGGAAGCAGAGGTTGCAGTGAGCCGAGATCATGCCACTGTACTGCAGCCTGGTGACAGAGCGAGACTTTGTCTCAAAAAAGAAGAAATAACAAACAGCTATGCCTGGTGGGACCCTCCTGCAGTCCCAGCTACTCAGGAGGCTGAAGTGGAAGGATCTCAAGTTCAAGCCTAGCCTGGACAACATAGGGAGATCCCCATCTCAAAAAAAAAAAAAAAGTCTCCACAGCTTTTAACATGGTTGATTTTTCACTTGTGCAAGTCCACTCTAGGTCTGGCTGCCCTCCAGAGTGGCTGTCCCCTAGGCAGTAGCTTAGAAATCTAGGCTGCTTGCACCATGTCACCCTGCCTGCTGGATCAATGCATGGATAATTGTGACAGGGAAAGAGAGAGCCAGGGGCTACTCATGGTGACCTGTTTCCCTTTTACCCCCAGCTACTGGTCAGGCCTGGTCTCATAACCCCCACTTAACTGCAAAGAGGATGGGAATATAAAGAAGCAGTAAATGTCTTCCTTTCTTTCTCTGCCTTTTTCTTTGTCTCCTTTCTTTTTTCCTTCCTTCCCCCCTTACTTCTCTTCTTTCTCCTCCTCATCTTTTTTCTTTTTCTTTCTTTCTCTCTCTTTCTTTCTTCCTTTTTCTCTTTCTTTCCAGACAAGGTGCTGCTCTGTCTCAAAAAAAAAAAAAAAAAAAAAAAAAAGGACTGGGCACAGTGGTTCATGCCTGTAATCGCATCACTTTGGGAGGCTAAGGTGGGTGGATCACCTGAGGTCAGGAGTTCAAGACCAGCCTGGCCAACATGGTGAAATCTCATCTCTACTAAAAATACAAAAATTAGCCAAGCGTGTTAGTGGGCCATGTAGTCCCAGCTACTCGGGAGGCTGAGGCAGGAGAATTGCTTGAACCTGGGAGGCAGAGGTTGCAGTGAGCCAAGATCCCCCACACTGCACTCCAGCCTGGGCAACACAGAGTGAGATGCCATCTCAAAAAAAAAAAAAAAAAAAAAAAGCTGGGGTGCAGTGGCACGATCACGATCACAGCTCACTTCAGCCTCAACCTCCTGGACTCAAGTAATCCTCATCTCAGCCTCCCAAGTAGCTGGGAGGTGGGCACCACCACACCTGGCTAATTTTTTAAAATCTTTTTGTAGAGATGGAGTCTCACTTTGTTGCCCAGGCTGGTCTTAAACTCCTAGGTTCAAGTGATCCTCCTACCTTGGTGGGCCTCCCCAAGGGCTGGGATAGCAGATATGAGCCTCTGGACCAGGCAAATGTCTCTGCAGTAACCCTGCTCGAGGTGTTTTGCCTCATAACTCTATGTATATAACTTGCCTCCCCAGCTCTTCGGGTAGTTGTTCCACAGAACTTCTGGTGGTCTGCTGTAAAGCAAGCACTGTGCTAATATCTGGGAATACAGAAGTGACTGAGACACTGTCTTGGTTTGGACGGCCCCGGAGGCAATCCCCAGCTGAGAATCACAGTGTCCCTGGCTAACCTGGGAAGTGCAGACAACATCAGCAGGACTAAGGGAAGAAAAACAGGAGATGCATTTTATTAAGCCCATTACCTCAGTGGATGTCTGAAGCCCAATCCCATGGAGAAACTCTGGAAAATTGTGTAAAACATACCTCAAAATTATGCCCACTTTAGGGCTGAGGAAGCTGCAGTCTCTGTCAACCCACTCCCCATCAGCATTGATTCAGGCTGCTCCTGAGGGGTGTTAGTGCTCCAGCCCTTCCAGGCTGCTCAACTCACTCATGGGGGTGGAGTCACCTTTTAGAAAAATCCCTTCTGCAAAAAGATGCAAACAGTGGCAGGTGAAGCTCCCAGAGCAAACTTCTCAGTAAGGGTAAGGTCTGAGGGAAATGAGCAGGAAACTGACAGTCCCGGCTTCCAGGCTGGAGAACTTAGGAAGCAGGAGAAGAAAGAGGCAGATACAAATAAACATCAGCAAAAGAGAAATTGCTACAAATGCTACAATTGAAGAAGAAACAAAGTATCCAGGCACAGAGGTGGTAGCTCACAGTTCTTCCAAAGATCCAAAAAGACTTCCTAGATGTGGTCAAATCTGGGCTGAATCTTGAAGGCCAAGTACGAGTTACCTCTGAGAAGAAGAGGAAGAGTTGCAATGAGGGCTGCTTGCCTGCCCATCACCTTCATTGTCCCTTTCTTCTCAGCTGACCCAGTTCTGCTTAGGGTGCACTGTGCTCGGCCCCACATGCCTCTCCAGGACTGGTCTGCGTCAGTTGCAAAATCCTTATGCCCATTTGCCAGTCTTGGCTTTCCAGCCTCTCTTGCAGCTGGCAGTGGGCATGTCAACTGGCCCTGGCCAATAAAGGTAGTAAAAGGGGGTCAGGTGCAATGGTTCACACCTGTGATCTCAACTCAGCACTTGGGGAGGCCAAGGCAGGGAGACCACTTGAGGTCAGGAGTTTGAGACCAGCCTAGGCAACATAGCAAAACCCCAGGTCTCTCTCTCTCTCTTTTTTTTTTAAGGAATAAGAGTGGGAGGAGGGTGCCAGGGAGGATTCTGGGATAGCATTTGCTTTCCTGAGCTAAAGCATGATTTGCTGGTGTCCCTTCCTTTCCTCCTGTCTTGAATGCAAATGTTATCCCTAAAGCCTCTATAGCCATCTTGTGACCACGAGGTATTGAGCATGAGGACAAAAAGCCAAGAAGCTAAAGACAGTAGAGTGGAAAGGGAGAAGGAATTTGGAATTATGACAGCATTCCTGAACAGCCAATGTTTGGCCACTGCCAGCCCTGTTATCACATGAGACGTATAAAGTCCTATATGTTTAAGCACACTTACTCCAGTATCCTCTACTCATAATCCAAGGCAATGCTAACCAGCCCAAGTGGGAGATATCAGGTGCAATAAACCATGTGCAATGAGCCATGCCTGGGACCTGGGAAAGCTTCGGTTTGTCTGGAGGATGGAGTGTACATTCCACAGTGGAGGGAAAAAAGCCGCCCAGGAGGTTAGGAGGAAAATAGAAAAGACCCACTTTGCCATGCAAAGTTCACTGGAGAGGTTCACAAAGCTTCGAAGAAGGACATCAGACTATCATCATATTTGGGTTTTGGGAAATAATTGTATCCATCACCTAAAGAAAGGACTCGGACCCCCTTACAGACATAGATGATACCCTGCACAAAGTCCCTGGTAAAACTGCGTAGGGTCTACAGCCTCCAATACAGTCACCATTTAATACTCATTGAACTGAATTGAAATTATGTTACCCTAATTATTTCCATGAGACCCACACTGCTTCAATCACTATTCAGAAAGGTTGCAGCCGTGTTCCCAGCTATGACGTCAGCTGGGTCCCTTCCCTCCCCGGGCGTCAGAGTCCTCACTGCACAAGGAGAGAAGAGCTTTGCGTGTGGCTGACTCCCGCCAACTAGGAGGCCTGACCTGGGTTCCATCCTCTTCACATTTTCACAAAATTGGCCGGGGAAAGCTGGTGGGACACTTGATTAAGGCCTCAGACCTCAAGCACTGAGCAGATAAAATGGATCCATAGCTATGCCACCCCCAGCCTGATTTGGGAAGAAAAATTGCAGATCAAATATCCATATTTCTGTAGGTCCCAAATTACCCAGGTCCCAATCTGGCTCTTTCTCTATGTAAAACATATATGCAAGTTTAAGGGTTTTTTCATTTTGTTTTGTTTTGAAATGGAGTTTTGTTCTTGTTGCCCAGGCTAGAGTGCAATCGTGTGATCTTGGTTCCCTGCAACCTCTGCCTCCCAGGTTCAAGCAATTCTCTGCCTCAGCCTCCCTAGTAGCTGGAATTAGAGGTGCCCACTACCACACATGGCTGATTTTTGTATTTTTAGTAGAGAGGGGTTTCACCATGTCGGCCAGGCTGGGCTCAAACTCCTGACCTCAGGTGAGCCACTGGCCTCAGCCTCCCAAAGTGCTGTGATTACAGGCATGAGCCACCTTTTTTTCTCTCTCTCATCCAATTATTATGTCAAAACCAAGGATGAAAAAAAAAAATACAATACAAAAATAAATAAATAATTAAATAAAAAACAAGAATGAGGGGAGAGGGGAAATCAAGTATTTTCTCATGTGGCATTTAAAGAAAGAGTGACCAATTCATGCTTCCAAATTAGGCAAGTACCAGGGAGACCCATAAAGATGAGTTGCTGGACTACATGTTCATACACCCATCAGCACTCCAGCCCTAAATTATATTTGACATTTAATTAAAACCCCACGGCAGCAAAGTCAAGAGTGGAGCTGCTACAGTTGTGGAAAAGGAGCCGCTCTTTAGGATGAATTCATTCATCTCCTGTCACCAAAGACATCAATACCCACCTCCCCAGCCCAGCTCCACTCACCACCACTGGTAGAAAAACAGCAGAGGCATGTCCTGGGAAATGGGTGCCCCCCTTCTGCCCTCCCTTCATCGCCTCCACACACACACTCAGATGCCATCAATGCCAGAGAGTGGAACTGGTCCCTCCAGGTTCCATGACTCCCAGAGCTAACTTCCTTCCTGGCCACCCACGCAGGAGATCACCCAACCCCAATTCCCCACTCACTTCCCTTCCTAGAGACTGCACTTTTCCCTGTTCCAAGAGCATGATGGGTTTCAGCACTGAGCTGCCTTTCTTCTCTCCTTCCTTCCCACCTTCTGGTCTTCCTCCCCTCTTTCTTCCTTCCTTCTCTCTTCTCCTTCGCTCCTCCCTTCCTTCTCTCCTTCCCTCCTTCTTTCCCTTCTTCCCTTCCCACTTTCCTTTTTTCTCTTCTTCCCTTCTCTCCTTCCCTCTTCTACTTCTCTCTTCTCCTTTCCTGCTTCCCTCCTCTCTTTCCCTCCTTCTCTCCTTTTCTTCCCTCATCTCCTTCCATCCTTTCCTACTTCTCTTCTTCTGTCCTTTCCTCCTTCTCTCCTTCTCTCCTTCCTTCCCTTCCCTCTTTCCCACCTTCCTTCCCTTCTCTTTCCTTCTCTCCTCTCCTTTTCTTTTTTCCCTTCCTTCCTTTATTCTCCCCTTCCTGTCCTTCCTACCCTCCTTCCATCCTTCCTTCCCACCTTCTGTTCTTCTCCTTTTTCTTCCCTCCCTCCTTCCTTCTCTCTTCTCCTTCCCTCTTTCCCTCCTTCCCTTTTTTCCTTCCTCTCTCCTTCCCTCCTTCCTTCCTTCCCTTCTTCCCTCCTTCTCTCCTTCTCTTCTTCCTTCCTGGTTGCCCACAGGATGCACTGAGCAGCCTCCACATTCTAGCGCCATGCTAAATACTAAAGGCACACAAAGATCCATAAGACAACTCCTGCCCTTGTGATCTTCTGGTAGAGACAAAGCAATTTAAGAAACGCCAAATCTCTGTATTAGATATAATAAGACAGTGTCTGCCAAGGAAGAGTCCGGGCAACAGGAGCTTCCAGGTCAGAGGAAGGAGAGATCTGAGTAGTTAGAAAGGGACTTCAGAGGATCAGGACTTCTGCTTGGCCTCTGAGACCAACATGACCTAGAAAGATGAGAGGACGAGGAAAGTCACCGGCACAGAGAACAGTACCTGCGAGGGTCTAGAAACAGGAGGTGAACAGGAAATAGTAAGAACCCCTTTCTGCCTAGAAAGGAGTATCAGGAAAGGGGGTCAAGATGCCTGTTGATGAGGTAGTGGGAGCTGTCGGTGGAGTCTGGACTTCCTCCTGCAAGAAGGAATCATGTAGGCCCCACAGGGATTCTAAAGGTGCTGATGACTGCAGAGCATTGCAGCAGATGAGACCGTGTTGTTTCTCTGGCTTGCTGGTGACTGGCTGACTCTCTCTCTGAGCCGGATTTTCTTCCAGATTTTCTTCCGCCTGTGAAGTGGTTAGGACCACCCTAATCCCTGCTTGCCTTCCTGCCTTTCAAGACCAGGGCAGTGCTAAATAGTTCCATGTACCAAGTTTGGGATTACAGGGAGTGTCCTTGGACCCCAGATGCTGCTCTCTTCTTCAGATTTTGAGATGTCAGAACAAAATGATGCTTTCCTGATACCGATCACAAACCTAGCACAGAATCAAGACACATTAGCACTGATTCAAACACACATGGACTTCAGTGTCTTAGAAACAGAGCATCTCAAAACCTCTCTCCTTGATCACCATTTCATTCCCCAGAAAGTTTAGGAGGTAACAAAGGCAATAGCCTTTTCAGGATTAAACACACATGGACTTCACTGTCTTAGAAACAGAGCATCTCAAAACCTCTCTCTTTGATCACCATTTCATTCCCCAGAAAGTTTAGGAGGTAACAAAGGCAATAGCCTTTTCAGGATTAATTCTCATCCACCAGGAAGAATTTACTGGGAACCTGAAATGACAGGAACCATAGACAGAACAGACAGGCTCTTAGAAGAAAGTGAACGTGTCATCTTAGACTTGAGAGCAGCCCAGAAACAGAAAGCAGAGAGACACGTGTTGAAGACTTTAGCAAGTGTCATTTCCAGGCATTTAGAGAAAAGGTAGCTACAATCCAATAACCAGAGTCTCTACAGGGGAAGACAGTTTGAGAACGATGGGTAACAGTTTATGGAGAGAAAGTTCTGTCTACACAATTGCAAAATACTCCATTGGGAGAGAAAGGAGAACAAAATCTTAAAAAGATAATAACAATTTCAGCTGTACCGGCACCCCTCTGGCTCCAGCAAGAAAGCAGACATCCTAAGCTTTTACCATCTCCTACGTGAAGGAAAATGAGCTTTGCCTTGAAAATCCTGTTTTAGTCACAGCACTTCCCAGGACTAAAATAAAATGTTCAGTGACTCTCATTGACCATGAAATGTAAAGTTCAGGAAACCCTCAAGGCTCTGCCCATGTGGACTTGCTCTACTCTCCCAGCCTCAGCTCACCCCACCCTCCATATCTCACAGCTCCGGGCCAGGGGGCAGCAGGCTGCAGCCTGCAGGCTGAATGTAGCTCACCCTACCGGCTTCTGCATAGTCTACAAGCCAAGAATGTTTTTTTTTTTGCTTTTTTTTTCCCTTTTTTTTTGAGATGAAGTCTCGCTCCGTTGCCCAGGCCAGAGTGCAGTGGCACAACCTTGGCTCATTGCAATCTTCTACCTCCCAGTTTCAAGTGAGTCTCCTGCCTCAGCCTCCTGAGTAACTGGAATTACAGACATGTGCCACCGTGCCTGGTTAATTTTTGTATTTTTACTAGAGACAGAGTTTCATCATGTTGGTCAGGCTGGTCTGGAACTTCTGACCTCGTGATCTGCCTACCTCAGCCTCCCAAAGTGCTGGGATTACAGGCGTGAGCCACCATGCCCTGCCAGGTTTTTTTTGCATTTTTAAGTGGTGGGGTGAGAGAGAAATAAAAAGAATAGTATGTTACAGCATGTGAAAATAATACAACATTTGAATTTCAGTGTTTATAAGTTGTTTTTGTTTTGTTTTGATTTTGAGACAGTCTCACTCTGTCACCCAGGCTGGACTGCAGTGGCGTTATCAGAGCTCACTGCAGCCTCGACCTCCTGGGCTCAAGCACTCCTCCTGCCTCAGCCGCCCAAGTAGCTGGAATTAAAGGCATGAGTCATCACGCCCAGATAATTTTTTTTTTTCTTTTGTAGAGACAAGGTCTCACCATGTTGCCCAGGCTGTTCTCTAACTCCTGGGCTCCTGGGCTCAAGTAATTCGCCCACCGTAGCCTCCCAAATTTCTGTGATTACAGGTGTGAGCCACCACACCCAGCCCATAGTAAAGTTTTATTGGAACACGGCCACACATGGCCAGTTATTTGTTTGATAACTGCCTGTATTACTCTGTGAAGGCTGCCTTCCCAAAACACCAAAGTAGCAGACTGTGTGACTTAGATTGGAGAAACTCGCTATGTCGAAGTTCTGGAATCTAGAAGTCCTACAGGGAGCTCAGGGTCCCGTGACATCCCCTGGAGAGGGATCTCCCGTCACACACAGCATCCCTGTGCACTGAGCAAGATGCTGGGGCTGGAAGGAAAGTGGGCTGGAGAGGGGAGGTAGGGCTCAGAGCTCCAGGACCAGCAGGCTGCACTAAGGGGCAGGACACCTGGGCACACACCCTAGGCACAAATCTGCCAGGGACACAAAAGTATCAATGTAGCCAGGTGCATGCCTGCAGCACTCACACCTGTAATCCCAACTCTTTGGGAGGCCAAGGAAGGCAGATTCCCTGAGGTTAGGAATTCAAGACCAGCCTGGCCAACACGGTGAAACCCCTTCTCTACTAAAAACTACAAAAATCAGCCAGGCATAGTGGCGTGTTCCTGTAGTCCCAGCTACTTGGGAGGCTGAGGCAGGAGAATCACTAGAGCCTGGGAGGAGGAGGTTGCAGTGAGTCGAGATTGTGCCACTGCACTCCAGCCTGTCTCAAAACCCTGTCTCAAAAAAAAAAAAAAAAAAAAAGTGCAACAAATAAGTCATATGGTGCTCAAAACTTGGGCCTCTACACTTGGCTTCTTCAGTATCTTGGTCCGCTCTCCCACTGAAATAGACAGGGATTGGTAGGAACTCCTCCATACACTCCCCTTAAGCACCAACTCCAACCCCACAGACAGAGCATGGAACAAACACTCAGCAAAGCCTATGTGAAGGGGCGCCAGCACACACCCCACCTGAGCATCTACATGACTGGTCCAGACCCTGGTCCTGGCTCTGCCCAGCACTAGCTATGTGACCCTGGACAGCCGTGTCCTCACTCAACCTCAGCGTCCTCATCTAAACCCAAGGGACTGGGCTAGGTTCTTCCAGACCCTTGCAGCAGTAATGTTCTGGGAGGGATGGCTTTAAGACATTAGGCATGATATAGGCCTTGTGGGGGTCTGAGCAGCTGTGGGCGGAGGCTGGGGAGCAAGAGTGTTGGACAAAGTCCAGAATCCCTCACTGTGGTTTGTTTGCTTTGAAAGCTTGGTAAGGGTGTGTTGCAAGAAGAAAGGACATTGACCTTGCAAATGGGGCCTGCTGGCGGACCTGTGCTCAGCACACCCAGCTCAGCAATGTGAGAGTACAGAGGAGCACGTGTGCGTGCACACACACACACACACACACACAGACACATATACACACATGCACATACACATATACACACATACATACACACACATACACACACACACACACACAGCGAGAATGAGACAGAGAGTCAGCTTTCAGCGTGTTGCCAGCTAAGGAGGAAAAAAAGGGTCTCAGCAAGAAACTAGAGCCACAGAGAGGGAAGGGACAGATAGGGAGACTTTGTTTTTGGAGACAGGGTGTCACTCTGTCACCCAGGCTGAAGTCCAGTGACACAATCACAGCTCACTGTAGCCTCAACCTCCTGGGCTCAAGTGATCCTCCCACTTCAGTCTCCCAAGTAGCTGGGACTACAGGTGTGTGTCACCATGCCCAGTTAATTTTTGTATTTTTTGTAGAGACAGTGTCTTGCCATGTTGCCCAGGCTGGCCTAAAACTCCTGGGCTCAAATAATCCTCCCATTATGGCCTCCCAAATTGCTGGGATTACAGGCATGAGTGACCACACCCAGCCCAAGAGACCCTGTTCTGCTTCAGTTTTGCACAGAGGTAGAGTCCCGGAATAACTGCTCCCATTTTAAAAAGAGAAACTGAGGCAGCCTCACTAAGAGATAGTCTGGAAGCAAGGCGGAGGCCCCGGCTGCTGACAATTGTCTGGGTCTCCCTTTAAGTGCTGGCCAGGAGGGAGGGAGGGAGGGAGGGAGGCAGGCAGAGAGGGGAGTGTGGTACCCAATGGCTCAGGCGGAGGGTGGTGCTGGAAAACACCTCAGCCTCGATGGAGGAAAAAGCCACAACCAAACAGCTACAATCAGCAGAGAGGAAAGAGAGGAACATTCTGGGCGCTGAGGCCTGTGGTCAGATAAGTGGCCCCAGCCTCACTTCCTCTCTCTCCTCAATTCGTTTTTCCATTTCTCCTTCTCCTCGCCCACATGGC
The DNA here is from genome assembly GCA_004027835.1 of Alouatta palliata. NCBI lineage: Eukaryota > Metazoa > Chordata > Mammalia > Primates > Atelidae > Alouatta > Alouatta palliata. The sequence goes on along the minus strand of PVKV010005708.1, from coordinate 40,914 downwards.
AGCCTCCAAAAGGAGGAGGCTTTGATAACATTCAAGCCCCACATCTCTCTATTCCTAGCCCTTGCTTGTTTTTTTTTTTTTGTTTTTTTGTTTTTTTTTTTTTGAGGCAGAGTCTTGCTCTGTCACCCAGGCTGGAGTGCAGTGGCGGGATCTCGGCTCACTGCAACCTCCACCTGCATCTGTTTCCTGAAATGTCCTTATTTCTAAACTCACTCCAGCTTCCCTGACCTGAGGTCCTCCCTCCTTCCCACTGCCCACCCTATTTTGCCTCAGAGCCTGCCCCAAACACGGCAGCTCCTACAGGATGCTGGGAAAGAACTGATGTGACCCCAAGGTGCTGAGCACTGGCTGTATCACTTACCAGCAGCTTGAGTTCAGACAAGCCTCTCAATGACTCTGGGCCTGTTTCTACCCCCAGACCCCGCAAACATGCAGACAATCCCTTCCTCCCAGACTGGTGAGGATTAAATGCCATCATGCACATGAAAGAATCTGCCACCCAGTAAACTCCCAATAAATGTGTGTCCTCCAGATATCTGATCTGCTGTTCCCTGAATCCACTTCTATTTATGGCCAGCACTGTGCATAACTGTTTCATTCTGTTGACTTCGTCTCCCCAGACTGAACTTTTGAGGAATGGGAAGGGTCTGGGGCTTCTCTGGAATCTCCCACAGTACCTGGCACAGCCTTCAGTCAGTAAAGTTTTGATGCCTGGAACGAACACCATGGCAATGCCCGCAGGGGTTTATTTCAAATGGGAGAAGCAGGCCCTGTGTCCCTGTGGTCACCTCCCTGGTCCACTTACCCATGGGCTGGGGCCTCAAGGGAGGGGCAGGGCCACCCTGGCTCCTGCAGGCCTTGGTCACATGGGGAGGGGGCAGTAATGGAATGAGAGGCCCTGAGATCCAATTCCATAATAATTACGGTGAGAGGGACAAACTCCAGAGGCCAATTGTTGGGTGTAATTGGAGTGAACAGCAAATCGCAATGGGCCAAGAGCCCCGAAGCCAGACAGCCTGGGCCCATCCAGGTCCAAGAGGACCCTGTGGTCAGGCAGGCAGAAGGAGCTCTCTCTCCATTAGCTCCTGGCAGGGGAGGGTGAGAGGGCTGGTCTGTATCATCTGGGTGGAGCGGCTGAGTGGATGTGACATAATTGAATGAGGCCTCTGCGTCCTCCACCCAGAGCGGGGGAATTAGCAGGCCCGACCCTCGCCTTGGGAGACCGCACTCTCCCTCATCTGCCTGCATTGCTCCACTCCACACCGCCTGCTTGGGGTGGGGTGGGAGTGCCAGGAAAGGGCTCAGGCCAGGGCTGCTGTGGGAAAGAGGGGGTGCAGGAAGATGGGTGCAGGGAGCCAGGATCAGATGGGGAAGTCCCGGGGGGTCTGTGGGGAAGGGGTGATAGTGATGAGCCAGGGCGGGAGTCCACAGGACTAGGGTTTGCCAGACAGATGGCAAGAAGAAACCCAGAGTGAGGAGGGAGGATGGGATGGAGGGGGAAGAGATGGAGCCGGGCACAGAGCAGAAATGGGAACAAGATAGACAGGGAGATAACATGACAGCGGCCAGAGATACACGACGAGCTGAGCAATGGGGGAAGAAGAGGGGAAGATAAAAAGATGCTTATTAAGAAAGACTGATCAGCAGCCCAAGAAATGGACAGACACAAAGACAGGAGCTTCATGGAACATGGGCCTGAACGCTCCCCCCACCGACCAGGACAGCCATACCTTCTTCTCTGCATTTACTGGGCACTATTCTGAACACGCCACATTGTCTCAACGAATCCTTCCAGCACCCTTACAGAATTGGTATGATTTCTTATAGATGAAAAAACAGGCTGGAGAGGGCAAGTCACCTGCCCAGGGCCCCCCCAGCTAGAAAACAAAGGAGACAGAAGGTGAGCCCCGTTTTCCTGGCCCCACTCTTGCCCTGCACCAGCAAGGCCTTTCTTGGTTTAGCTGCAGGGGAATCTGTTTCAGCCCAGCCGCCTCCCCGGGATGGGTGGGTACAGAGAACATTCTGGTGGCTGTGGGAGTGGAAGCGGTCAGAAAACTGTCTTTTTTATTTTTATTTTTTGAGACAGAATCTCGCTCTGTTGTCCAGGCCAGAGTGCAGTGGCATGATCTTGGCTCTCTGCAACCTCCACCTCCCAGGTTCAAGCAATTCTCCTGCTTTGGACTCCTGAGTAGCTGGGATTACAGACACCCACCACTACGCCTGGCTAATTTTCCCTTTTTTTGTGTGTGTATTTTTTGTATTTTTAGTAGACATGGAGTTTCTCCATGTTGGCCGGGCTGATCTCGAACTCCTGATCTCAAGTGATCTGCCTGTCTTGGCCTCCCAAAGTGTTTGGATTACAGGCGTAAGCCACTGCACCCAACCACCTATTTCCTTTGCGCCCCCTACCCAAACTCCCACAGAAGATTCCCAGCCACAGGCACCAACTCAGAAGGCTCTGCTAGCCAGACCAAGCTCTCCCCCGAAACAGGGGCCTCGCCTTAGGTGGGGCCCACCAACCAACTGCTCCCACTCACCAAAGAAGCTCCCCTATCCTCCCTGGCAGCCTGCTGTCAGGGTTCAGAGGGGCTTCAGGCTGGGACATCACCCACCTGGCTGGCTACTGTGCACTCCGTGACCCAGCCAGGCCTGCTGCCCTGCCCACTGCCTCCCCAGCAGGCAGTGAGAGGAAGGGAGGTGAGAGGAGGTGGCAGCATCAGCTCATAAACAGCTGTGCCTGGGAGCCCTGAAGGGAGGCGAGAGCTATTTCACCTTCACAGGCAGTAGCTGCCTAACAGCAAAGCTGGGAAACTCAGTGCCCAGGAAGGAGGTACCGATCCACCCCGCCCTGGTGCGATAGGGAGCGAAAGCAAATCAGGTTCTCCACCTTGCTCACAGGACATGGACAGACAAAGCAAGTAGTGGGGAGACTCGAGGGAAAGAGGACAGGCAGAAAGATGCAGGCACGAAGAGACTGGAGAAGAGACGCCAGTGATGGAGCCCGGTGCTGGAGGGAGGACTGCACCCAAGATTCTAGTTTTACCCAATAAGGACCCTGAGACCCAAAAAGGCAAAGTGATTCACCAAGGTGACCTAGCTAGTTGACATTGAGCAGGTCCTCCCCTAGGAATGTCATCATCAGATTCTGATTTATGGCTCCAAGAGGAAGCTAGTGGCTTAGGCACCAAGGGACTGGGAGGCTACCTCTGCCCTGGGAGCCAAGAAGCTGTGTCTCACTCTCCTGCTCAAAAACCCTCCTGGTCTCCTGGACCAACTCCTTCCTGACCTGGCAGTCAATACCCTCCCCACCTGGCTCCAGCCCCACCCTCTCCATTTTGCTCCTCCCTAGTGCTGCCACACATCCCTGACCAAGTTCTACTCCTTTCGGTGGGAGACACCCTGCACTCTCCCATCTCGGCTCACTGGAAACCCTCTTGCCTCAGTGCCTCTCTCAGGTGTATTTTGGGAGGCCTTCCTTGAGGGTCCTGGCTCAGAAAGGTTAAGTAATTCACACACAATCACACCATTAACTATCAAATGACTGGTGGAAGCATAAATCCAATCTAGAGCTAACTCAAAATCCGTGTTGTGTTTTGTATTATAGTTTCTGTCTATTACCCATTCACAATTTTTTAGGCAGCAAGTTTCTTGATGAAAGGGCTATGCCTTCTTATCTCTGTATGTCCAGCACCTGGCAGAGTGCTTGGTTCTGATAGGCACTCCAAATAACCATTTACTGGATGCATGGATGGATGAGTGGGTGGGTGGATGGATGGATGGATGGATGGGTGGGTGGGTGGATGGATGGATGGATGGATGGGTGGGTGGGTGGGTGGATGGATGGATGGATGAGTGGATGGATGGATGGGTGGATGGATGAGTGGATGGATGGATGATAGAAGAATACATCTCCAACTGAGAAGGCAGAGGTGGCTTGGAAAAGCCATTACAATCTGTGGAGTGGGGTTTGGGCACCACTCCAGGAAACACAATCAGCCTCCAGCTGATCGGTACCAGCCGACCTAACCCTTCCTGCTCTCTTGAGTCTTGGCATAGCTAAAGATGAATGAAAATCATCTTTGTCCCAGAGGCATAGCTAAAGATGAATGAAAATCCTCCCCTGAGGGACAATATTTGCCCTTCCTCCTTTTATTCCACATCCTCCTGTTTACTTATTTTTGTCCCTGAGTGACACATAAAGAAGCTCCAGATGGAATTCCCTACAAGCCCTGGAAGAGGAGAAGCAGCCAGGAAGGGTCCAAAGGCCCTGAACCAGGAAGAAGCCATGGAAAGCACAGGGAGGAGAGAAGAGCAGCTCGGTGGGACCAGGAGGGCCAGCAACCACCAGGGCTGGAAATGTCCAGGGCACTTGCTAAGAGCATAATGACAGAAGCCAAAAGACTGGCCAGTCTCACAGCCTGCAGCTGCACCAAGGGCCCTGATAAAGTCTGCAGAGGCACAGGACTAGGCTTACACTCCCTGAACATTCTCATGCCCTCCCCTCCCTCAATGAGATAAAGCAGCAGCAGTATCCTCTCTGCTTCTCCCCAGCCCTCATCCTGAACCGAATGAGATCCCCACGGTGAGCACTGCTGTCTGGATCAAATTCCACTTGCAACAATTCTCTTTCTCTCCGCCCACCTAGCTCCTTCTAAGCCCACCCCCTCTCCCATGCCAATCTTTACAAACTCAAGGGTATCAAAAAGGTCCCAAATGTCAAGGGTTGAGGGAGGGGAATGAAGACTCACTTGTCTGGCTGACTCTCAGCATGTAGATCAGGACACCTCAAAGACTCAGGGTCCATGCCGGTCAGAGCCCCTGGCAGGACAGTTGAGACCCAGTTTCTAATTCTGCTCCTATTATGCAGAGCTGTGTGACTTCCAGTGAATCCTGTCCCTCTCTGACCCTCAGGTTTTTTTAACTCAGAAGGCTCTGCCAGCTCTGTGTAACCGGTGAGCTGGAGAGACCGTGGTTTTGAAGCCAACCTGCTCCGAAGTTGCTGCTGAGGAGTTAGCAGGGGTACTCCGGGCCCCTCATCTCATCTTGCACCTGAGCAGCCTGGCTTCCGTCTGCTTTATCTGTCAGGCTTCCAGTGAGATTGCACTTGGAAAAAGGGTTTGGTGGTTGTTTAAAAAACAAAAAAGCTGAAATGCATTGGCCTAGAGATAAACTCTGAGATTCCTTTCTTCTTTCAGTCTTTCTCTGCTGCGATTCAGTCCGTGCACACTTATTTTTTCCTGGCTGTCCTAATCTGGACAGTCCTGATTCACACATTCTCTCCTGCTGTTCCTATGAGATGGTCGTCACCAGGCCTCGTGTCCTGATTTGGGATTGGAAAATAGGTCCCCACATTTGTGGCTGGATGTATAAGACATGGGCCCCACCCTCAGGTTCAGGAAACAGGTGCCCCCTATAAAGATAAACGACCCAGCCAGGACATCTGTGCCAAGTGCTGAATGTTTTTGCCTGGAAGAGCTGCTGAGTCCAAGAAGCAGAGGTGGCTGCGGTGCAGAGGGCAGGCCTCGTGGACAAGGTGGCTTACGCCCAGATACACAAAGAGTCCACAGTGGGGTTTCACTGGCAGTACAGCCAATGGTCAAATCTGGCTTCAGGGGTGAACAGGGAGCTAAGATGTCAGGACTCTGATTCAGATGCCTGGGTTCAACTCTAATTCTGTTGCCTAATTGCTACATGACTCAGGCAAGCTAATTCTGCTCCTAGCCTCAGTTTCCCTGCCTATTCTAAGCCATCTCCACCATTCCAACCAGCTCCCTCTGCTCCTCTCTCGGGCTCTCTTTTAGAGGTAGCCTTGGTCATGGATTTTCGCAGAGGGGAAGAACACAGGGAGGAATTCAAGCTCCGGAAAGGTCAGATGCAAAATCTGCAAACTGAGGACCATATATAGACCCCAGGCCTTGCCTCCCTGGTTCTACTTCTGCCATACTTCTGAGGACAGTGGGTGTGAGAGGAGGGTGGGAGGGAGGAAAGGCAGGATGAAGAATGAACACATCCCACCCTTTGCCTCCCAGCCCTCCTGGACTGGAAGAAGTTCATTAGCAAGCCTGGAAGAATTCCCAGCTGCTCAAAGAGCTCCTAATGAATATTCATGGTCACCAGAGGATGAGGTCTTGTTTGCATCATCGCATTTCCCAAGTGCCATAACAAACAGCAGCAACTGTCCTCTCTGGCTGCCCGTCTCCTGGGACAGAATAACCTGCTGCCCTAGTCACGGTCACTCCTGCAACCCACCCACCTCCCTCACCTCATCTTGTCCTCACCTTCACCTTGTGCCCTAACCCAGGCCCTCCCCAGAGGCCCGGCACATGTCAAGATCTTCCACTGCCAAATTCCCAAGCTGGACAAATAAGGATGTCTGAGCCAGGCTGGGGCTGCCAGATCCCTGCAAGGAAAGACAATCAGACCAGCCTGGCAACGCTGTACAGGAAGAGACGTGGATAGGGGAGTGCTTGGTACCTGTGGTGCTCCTTTGGGAAAGGAGAACAGGACGCAAGGGAGAGCTTGGGCATAGGTCATGCTGCCATCTTGTCAAAGGCAGCACCAAAAAAAAGTTATGGTGAGAAAGAAGGAAAGAAACACTGCTTAGTGTTACAACTGAAACTCTACCATTAAGGAAGCCTTCTTCTAGCCAACCATAGCCCTTACCACTCAGGCCTCCTGCAAAATGCAATTTCCATTTAGCACAATTCAGAGGTCCATCAGTCCAGCACTGGTCACATAAGTGATGCCTCCCGCATAGCACAGAACATCATATGGCCATTAACAAGAATGCAATATAGATTTTTAAAATAACAATGTCCACTCTGTGTTGCCAGGTGATAGAAGGAAACAGCAGAACTATGCTTAGTAGAGTCTTGCCTTTGTAAAAAAATAAGTAAACGGATGGATGGATGGATGGATGGATGGATGGATGGATGGATGAAGCAATTAAGTAAATTAGTGAAGGCACCAGGAAAAACATCTGGGGGGACATACTGTAAACAGTGTCTATCTCACGAGGCACAGGGTTGGATAAGAAGGGATTTTTTTTGAGATAGAGTCTCACTCTGTCACCCAGGCGGGAGTGCAGTGGCATGATCTTGGCTCACTGCAACTTCCGCCTCCCAGGTTCAAACGATTCTCCTGCCTCAGCCTCCCTAGTAGCTGGGATTACAGGTGCACACCACCATGCCCAGCTGATTTTTGTGTTTTTTGGTAGAGATGGAATTTCACCATGTTGGTTAGGCTGGTCTCAAACACCTGACCTCAAGTGATCCACCCACTTCAGCCTCCACAGTGCTGGGATTACAGACAGGAGCCACCATGCCCGGCCAGAAGAAGGGCTTTGTTTTTACCTTCCGTGTTGAATCTTTGCTGTTTGAAGTTTGAATATTTTACAATGATTGATGTTACAATCAGGAAGAAACACCATTTCAGTGGGCTGGGGAGATTTCCCATGAATAGAAGCTGACAGCACTGCTTCTACCAGGCTGTGTGACCGCGGGGCCATGAGAGCCTGGGCCCCTGGGCTGGTGGAGGGGCTGCCGAGAACAGGATGCAGGCAGGTGTGTGCCCCCACCTCCAAAACCATCCTGGCAGGCCTTGCTCCATTCTGGCCTTCACCTTGAAATCCAGCCCTGTTTACTTCATTAAGTGTTTGCCCAAGGCTCAGTCTCTAGAGAAGCATATTAACTAACTGTTGTGAATTCTTGACAATTTACAGAGCACTTACACGTTTTCTTGCATTCATTCATTCCTTCAGAAATGTTCTGAGCCTCTCCTACAAGTCAGGCACGAGGTGCTGGGGAGACAGAGACTAAAGAAGCTGCAGTCCTTGGCCCCGGGAGGAGGACCCCATGCACTGGGGGAAAGGCCTTCACCCGCCGTGTTAGTGCTTCATCCTCGGGGCTACGAGGCAGGTGTACCCAGGGCCAGTCAGAGCATGCAGAGGCCCCAGTCCCAGGCCGGTGGCAGTGCTGGGCTTTAAGGAAGCCAAGACATCCATCAGATGAAGAAGGAAGGTGCTCCGTCAGCAGAAGAGCAGTCAGCCACCAGACTCCTCGGAGGGCCAGGCCTTATGCTAATGTTACAGGATCTTCAGGGTGTCGCTTTTCTGGCCAGAAACCTCTGTGGCCAGTGGTACCTTTGCCCTACATTTTCTCAGGTCCGCCCACTCGGCCTGAGAGACTGTGCTCAACTCATGCTACCGGCATGGATCCCACATCTGCCAAGAGCAAGCCAGGTGTGGAGCGGTGATGAGTGTGTGAGCAAGTGACGTGGGGTCCAGCCACTGTGCACAGTCGGGCATGCCGGCTGCTGCGGTGGGGCGGGCAGCTCCAGGCGTCGGCACAGGTGCCGGCTCTCTATGAGGCTACAGCTGGACCAGGCATACCGCAACAGCTTCCCCGGTGCCAGCCTGGAATGTGGTGGCACCTGGAAGGTCAGAGATGCCAGGAATCACAGGGCTTCAAACAGGGACTCACAGAGATGCCAGGAATCACAGGGCCTCAAACAGGGAGTCACAGCCCTGGCTCAGGGTGCTCCCAGGTTTGGGCTCCCTGAAGGGTCACAGATCTTCTCTCCCTCTCTTCGTCCACAACCTGGTAAGCAAGGGGCATGTTTCAGTCCTTTTGTGTTACGGCTCTTCTAGCCTTGCCATTTGGTGGGCCCTGAGCTCTTGCCCTGCAACTAGGAAGAATGAGGCACAGAGACAAGTGGAGGATGAGCAAGACGAAGAGGAGCTTTATTGAGCAGCAGAACAGCTCAGAGACCCGCTGTGTGTAGCTCCTTCCTGCAGCCAGAGTGTCTCAGTGAGTGTTCAGCCCTCAGCAGAGAGGAGGAGGCCTTGGGGTGGGTGGCTTCTCTCTGCTGGCAGGTCTTTCCGCTGTCTCTGCAGCTCTTAGCAGGGAGGAGGCCCTGGAGTGGGTTGCTCCCCTCTGCAGGCAGGTCATCCCTCGAGTGGGAAGATTTTCTCTACTGCTGGTCATCCTGACATTCTCTAGCTATCAGCAGAGAGAGTAGCTCCTCTCTGCAGCTGGTCCTCCCATCTCTCCTGCTCTGGCTGAGCCGGCCTCAGAGGGAGGTAGTATGTGCCAATCCGTTCATGGGCAGCCATGGGTGGGCTCAAAAGCACCACGGGTTCCCCCTTCAGTCCACATGACTGGCAGCTTGAAGGTGGGGCCTCACCGAGAACCCAGCCCCTTCCACCCAGCAGCCCGTTTGCCTCCTGCCACCCTCCATGGCACCCAGGCTGCTTACACCAGGGGGCACGTACAGCCCAGTGCTGAGGCGCCCTCTCCAAGACATGAGATCCCTCCCCATTTCATCTCAAAGGTACAACATCAGCTTGCCAAGCAAGGTACAACCATCAGCATCCCTATTCCATGGGAAAGGATAGGTTGGCAAGCATGGGAAGCGGAACACGAGCTGGGAAGAGGCTTCTTTGGTTGACAGCCAAGGGGAAAGAGGTCCTGCTGGTTCCACTGAGGCCTCTGCAGTGCCCTGGTCTCCTTCCTACACCTGCTTCCATCTCTGGGCTTGAGAAGATCATTCAGAATCGGCTCCAATGAGTGGATTAACCAAGGTGCACTCCCAACCCCGTGTCTCCCAGCCTTCCTGACTCCACAAAGAGCCAGTTTGGCCTCCCTTTACCTTCCATGGCCAGACACAAATGGAGTGAAGTATTCTAGACTCCACTCCATCCCAGGCAGATGGGTCTCCTTCAGAGTCCTCTCAACAAATGAGGCTCATGTGCACTTCCACCCTCTCTGTTCATGCTGTTCCCCGGCCTGCAATGCCACTCCTGCACAGCTCTGTGTGCAGAGCAGAAGATGCAACCACCACCTCCACCATAAAACAGTATTCACGTGTTCCCACCTGGACTAATCTCTTCTCGGACTGCTTCAGTTACACCCACAGAATTCAAGTGCTTAATTGTTTTTCAATTTCTGTGTGTGTGTGTGTGTGTGTGTGTGTGTGTGTGTGAGAAATACCTAATGCAGATGACAGGGGGATGGAGGCAGCAAACTACCATGGCATGTGTATACCTACGTAAAAGTCCTTCATGATCTTAAAGTATATTAAAGTAGAACTTAAAGCATATTAAAAAAAAAAAAAAACTAAACTGCAAATCCCTGAGAGCAGGAATGTGCCCCTGTTCCTGCTGAGTATCCCATATTTCCCAGTCCACACGATTCACAAATCAGGAGTTCTCTATGTGTCTCCCTGTGGCTGCAGTCTCCAACTCCAACACCACCGGCAGAGGGCTCCCTGCTAGACCTAGAGCTCCCTGAGCCTGCATTCTCCGGGGCTGGGTATGTAGCGAGTGGTTAACATCCACATGTGGAACGATCCTTAGGTCCTGTGTTGGTGGCTCTTCTATCACTGACTGGCATCATCGCCTCCTTGTCCATCTCTCCTGCCCCCATCCCCCACCTCCCAAAGGCACCCAGCAGAGAGATGGAGAACTCAGGGACAGAGTTTCCGTTTGTATCTCAGAAACCAAGCCAAGGCTCCAGACCAGAGGGCTGTGTGGTGGCTCCAGGAACCTAGAACACTAAGCCCCTGGGTGGGTGTACTCCTCACCCCAGAAGGCACTCTGTGTCCCAGCCTGGCTTTTCCAAAACACAGCGCAGGGAGCTAGGACTGGTGAGGGAGCCCGTCCTTCAGAAAAATGACTCAGGAAGGTGGCCACAGTGCCTGGGGGCCTCCACTACAAAAGTGGGTCACTATGGGGAAAAATGTGGTTAAAAAAAGCAAAGATCTGTTTCTGGAACCTAGTCTCTGTGCTGGCTGGGAGCTGAGTGGGGTCCCCTGAGGGAGTTTCCAGAATCTCATGGCTTTCTCTCCTAGAATCTCCTAAGCCACCAGGTCTCCAGCCCTGGACCCCCGCAGCCACAGTGAGCCCTGAGTAGAAACGGGGGACGCCTGAGGGCCCCTCTCCATGCCCGTCACAATGCAACCAGTCACCCAGGACCAGCGCTGAGCCCCTGGGGAGGGGCGTGGGGCTGTGTGGGCTGCCTCTCTCAGCTTTCTAGGTTGTTTCTAAACTGCTCCATTCCTGTTAAGTAGGACACACCAGGGAGGAGGGCGCTGAGCTCCAGCAGGGGCAGGGCGGGACTCAGGGAGACCAAGGCAGGAACCTCAGGACTCCAGGCTAGGAAGGGGCCTCTTGGGGTCATCTAGAGGCAGAGTCCCTCAGACAAGATCCAGAAAGGGAGAGGGCTTGCCCTGGGGCACTGCACTCACCCATGGTGGGAGCAGGGCTAACGACCACTGCACATAGCTCTGGTGTTGTTGGTGAACATGGAGGAGGGGGCTGGCTGGGAAGCCACAACATCCAGGCCAGCTCCAGGATCAGCCATGGGCAGAGCCCTCAGTCTTTTCATCTCTAAAATGGAAATAACAGTACCTCCTTCATGTTTGCTGTGAAAACTGAATAAAACACCATCCGTGAAAGATGTTAGTGTGTAAGACTGAATATTCTACACAAATGGAAAGTATTTTATTAGTTCAAGCCATGGTCCTTTCTGTTGATACCCCAAATTAGTCACACACTGATAAATGCTAAAGTAGGGTAGGGCTGTGCTACAGACTGAATGTTTTCGTCCCCCCAAAATTCATATGTGGAAATTCTCACCTCTGAGGCGACCGTGTTAGGAGGTGGGGCTTTGGGGAGGTGATGAGGTCATGAGGGTGGAGCCCTCAGGAATAGGATTAGTGCCCACATTAACTAGGCCTCAGGGATATTTCTCATCTCTTATCCTGAGGACAGAACGAGAAAACAGTTGTCTATGAACCAGAAAGGGGCCCCCACCAGACACTGGTTCTGCCGGCACCTTGATCTTAGACTTTCAGTTTCCAGAAGTGTAAGAAATAAATGTGTTGTTGAAGCTGCCCAGTCTATGGTATTTTTATTATAGCAGCCCTAACAGAATTAGACAGGGTGGGGGTTTGTGATACTATTCTTTCTACTTTTGTCTATGCTCGAAATCTTCCAAAACAAAAAGTCGGCAGGGCGCAGTGGCTCACACCTGTAATCCTAACACTTTGGGAGGCTGAGGCAGACAGATCACTTGAGCTCAGGAGTTTGAGTCCAGCCTAGGCAACATGGCAAATCTCATCTTTACAAAAAATACAAAAAAAAAAAAAAAAAAATCAGCCAGGCATGGTGGTGCACACCAGTGGTCCCAGCTAACTGGGGAGCTGAGATGGGAGGATCACTTGAGCCCAGGAAGTTGAGGCTGCAGTGAGCTGAGATCCTGCCAGTGCACTCTAGCCTGGGTGACAGAGTAAGACCCTGTCTAAAAAAAAATTTTTTTTTAATGTCGACAGGGTGCGGTGGCTCATGCCTATAATCCCACCACTTTTGGAGACTGGGATTACAGGTGGGTGGATCTCAAGGTCAGGAGTTCAAGATCAGCCTGGTCCAACATGGTGAAACCCCATCTCTACTAAAAATACAAAAATTAGCTGGGCATGGCAGTGCAAACCTATATAGTCCCAGTTACTCAGGAGGCTGAGGCAGGAGAATTGCTTGAACCTGGGAGGTAGAGGTCGCAGTGAGCCGAGATTGTACCACTGCACTCCAGCCTGGGTGACAGAGTGAGACTCCATCTCACACACACACGCACACAAATGTCAGCACAGACACAAGGCTATGTTTCTGAACTTCCACCCACACAGCCACTGAGGCCTAGACCCATGGCTGCACACGCACACACACACACACACGCACACACGCGCATACACATGTATGTCTGAAGGGGACTGAATGGCTTCCAGAGTGCCATACCCTAGCAAAGGAGGAAAACAAGTCACTTAGGGTGCCCACGATGCCCTGTCACTGTGTCATGTGGGACAAGGCTGTCAGAACTACTGTGTGTTCTTCCCATTTCAAGGAGACCAAGGGACTAGTTTTAGAGTCAAACTCTGGGCAAACTCCACATTCTGCCCTATGTGCTTAGCCCATCCTCAGTGGGCCTGGCTTTTCTCCAGTTTGAAGCCACCTACAGGAAAGACCAGCTTTCGTTCCCTTTTTCATGTCTGAGCACAGTTTCAGCGAGTCGGGACCATCATACTCTTCAGTGCACAGCACATGATTAGATTGTGTCTGGTCCCTGCAAGCCCCGCTGTGTTTTCTATCTTTTTCCCTTCATCACTGTCCCTGCCCTGAATCTCTCTCCTTTCTGGACATACATTGGTATTTGCAAATTGCCTAGAAGGCTGTCTAAAACACAGGATGACTGGGTCTGGTGGTTCACCCCTGTAATCCCAGCACTTTGGGAGGCTGAGGCGGGAGGATTGTTTGAGCCCAAGAGTTTGAGACCAGCCTGGGTAACATGGAAAGATCTCCATCTCTACAAAAAATTTAAAAAATTAGCCAGGCATGGTGGCACATGTTTGCAGTTCCAGCTACTCAGGAGAATGAGGCAGGAGGACTGCTTGAGCCCAGGGAGTTGAGGCTGCAGTGGGCATTGATCGCACCACTGCACTCCAGCCTGGGTGACACAGCAAGACCCTGTCTCAAAAATAAATACATAGGCAGAGCATGGTGGCTCACACCTGTAATCCCACCACTTTGGGAGGCCAAGGTGAGTGGATCACAAGGTCAGGAGTTTGAGACCAGCCTGGCCAATATGGAGAAACTCCAACTCTTGCTGGCACATGCCTGTAATCCCAGCTACTCGGGAGGCTGAGGTAGGAGAACTGCTTGAACCTGGGAGGCGGAAGTTGCAGTGAGCTGAGATCATGCCATTGCACTCCAGCCTGGGAGATAAAGTGAGACTCTGCCTCAAAATAAATAAATAAGTAAGTAAAACAGAGAAAGAAACTGTAGGCACTATGGGCACCTCCCTCACGTGTTTGCTGCATGTCTTCGATCTGCATTTATCCTTATACATTACGGAGCATTGTTTTGAATACGTGTTTTGAATTTTCATAAATGGTTTTGCATTTTGAATGTTATTCTGCATTTTAGTTTTTTCAGTCAACACTGTTTTCTAGCTCTGTCCTTGTTGCCGTCAGTGTCTGGTTGGATGACCCCAAAGCTGTGTAGGATCCCAGAGGACACCCACCACAGTCTGCGTTTCTATCTCCTCACCAAGGGCCATCAAGGTGCCTCTAGCACCTTCTGCCACAAACAACACACTCTACACAGGTTCCTTTAGGGACTGTGGGAGACTTTCTGTGGGATCCATTCCTAGGAGTAGGATCATTGGTTTCTAAGTCATGGGTACTCAAATAAGTGAATAATTGTTTGAGTTGGTATTTATAAATTGCCTAGAATAGTGTCTAAAATACACTCAGCCCAAATATGGCATGTTAAATCAAAATAATTTGGCCTCGCACAGTGGTTCACACCTGTAATCTTAGCACTCTGGGAGGCCAAAGAGGGTGGATTGCCTGAGCTCAGGAGTTCGAGACCAGCCTGGGCAACACGGTGGAACCCCCGTCTCTACTAAAACACAAAAATTAGCCAGGTGTGACAGCATGTGTCTGTAATCCCAGCTACTCGGGAGGCTGAGACAGGAGAATTGCTTGAACCTGGGAGGTGGAGGTTGCAGTGAGCCAAGACTGTACCACTGCACTCCAGCCTGGGCAACAGAGTAACACTCCATCTCAGAAAAAAGTAATTCTCCTACCTCGGCCTCCCAAGTAGCTTGGATTACAGGCATGACCCACCATGCCCAGCTAATCTTTGTATTTTTTAGTAGAGACGGGGTTTCACCATGTTGGCCAGTCTGGGCTTGAACTCCTGACCTTGTGATCCGCCCACCTCGGCCTCCCAAAGTGCTGGAATTATAGGTGTGAGCCACTGAGCCCGGCTCATTCTATGATTTTCAATATTAGCATCCCACACACTAACTAATTTGATTTTCATGACAACCTCAGGGATGGTCCACCCCGTATGACAGATAGGAACACTGAGGTCCAGAAGGGCCTGCAGGCAATTAGGAGAAACCTCCCTCCCCTTGCCTCCTGAGCCAGGCCCCATGCTCCAAGCCAAAGCAAGCACCTGGACGACCTCTGCTGCACCTCCACATAGCCCTCAGCTTCTCAATTCCATCCCATCTCCAACGCTGGTCACTTCCATCGTCTCATTTGCATTCTCTCGAAAGCTCTCTGAAAGGGATTGTTGGGACTATCATTCCCATTTCATAACAGAGGACACTGACTTGAGAGAAGCCAAGGGCCTTGCCTGAGGCTGCCAAGCTCTTAGTCACTGCGCAGGCTAGACTGTAGCCACCCTGGCCTGCTGTCACCATGCAAACAGCCCGGCTTCCCTCTCGATGCACCTGCCTCGGGCATTCTTCTCTCTTCTCTAACTGCAGACTTGTTATGGCTCAGCCTGCCTTCTCCAGGAAGCCTTCCACAGGACCCTGAGCTTCTCCCTCTTCACCCATTTCTAACTCCATGTTGGTTTGTCCAAATGCCACGGACTGTGCATTCCATGCGGTAGACACTTGTCCATCTCCTTCACCCCTGTATCTGCAGCTGAATGCTCACCCCTGGATGTGGCTGGTCCCCTACTACAACTGCCCGGAACCTCAGAGGTAGGACTGAAGGGGAGGGTGCAGGACTGGCTTCCCTATGGAGACACTAGTACCAGGAAGAGCAGAGCTGCACCAGGAGGACTTAGACCCAAGGTCTGTACCTGGGGAGCAGGCATGGGGGATAAAACACAAAACCAAACCTGTCCCTGTCCCTCTTACCACTCCCCAACCTTTACCTCAGTTACATCACATAAAGTGTGTATTAAACTCTGTCTTAAAGCAAAAGAGGTGGCCAGGCATGGTGGTTCACACCTGTAATCCCAGCACTTTGGGAGGCCAAGGCGGGCAGATCACAAGGTCAGGAGTTCGAGACCAGCCTGGTCAACATGGTGAAACCCAGTCTCTACTAAAAATACAAAAATTAGCTGGGCGTAGTGGTGCGTACCTGTATTCCCAGCTACTAGGGAGGTTGAGGCAAGAGAATTGCTTGAACCAGGGAGTTGGAGGTTGCCGTGAGCCGAGATCGTGCCTCTGCACTCCAGCCTGGTAACAGAGAGAGATTCCGTCTCAAAACAACAACAACAACAAAAACTTTGGAAGGCCAAGGAGGACGGATCACGAGGTCAAGAGATCAAGACTATCCTGGCCAGCATGGTGAAACCCCTTCTCTACTAAAAAATACAAAAATTAGCTGGACGTGGTGGCAGGCACCTGCAGTCCCAGCTACTCCGGAGGCTGAGGCAGGAGAATTGCTTTAACTCGGGAGGCTGAGGTTGCAGTGACCCGAGACAGTGCCACGGCACTCCAGCCTGATGCCTGGCGACAGAGCAAGACTCTGCTTGAAAAAAAAAAGGGCAAAAGAGGATGTGCCCAAGGATGACCTGGGATGGGGACAAGGGGGTAAAGGAGATAAGGCAAATGCATGTAAGTACACATCTCATGAGTGTCCACATACACGCACGTTCACACACAGGTTAGGCCTTTTGTGTTCATACCCTCACCCCCAGTTCTGGCTCTCCAATTTCCCTGGTCGGTCCTGGAAAGAGCTCTGCCGAGGGGACCATTGAGAACCTGGGAAATAGCCTGCAGCCATGATTGCAGAGGCAAGTCAAAGGCAGTGGAGCCAGGAGGGCCGGAGGTAGGCTCTTAGGGCCAAAGAGAGCTGAATGCAGCCACCCATTCTAGGGAGAAGTCACCAAGGATGCAAACTACCAGGGCTAGGAGTGAAGGAGACGCTTATTTGCAAATGAGAAGACCCAGCCTCCATCCAGATTAAGCTCAGTTATAATTTTTAACCCCTTTTGACAAAGTTCTTCCTCAAGCAGAGGGGGCAGGGAGTAGTGCTCTCCATTCTGCAAAAGGGAAACTGAGACAGCCCAAGTGAGCTACAGGAAAGCAACCAAGTGCCCGAGCTTGAGGGAGTCCAGTCTCTATCCCAAGGCCTCCCGACCTCCATCAGGAATCTGCTCGCAGCCTGAGATGCGTGCATACAGATGAGCGCCTGTCTAAAGGGCCAGGTCTGCATTAGGCTGCAGGAGTGTGGGACCCAAAGGATGTGAGGACCAGGAAGAGGAGACAGAAAGAATTCAGAAAAAAAAAAAAAAAAGGAATAAAGTGGTAAAAGCTAACAAAGAAGTGGAGGAAGACAGGCAAAGGAAGCAGAGGCGCCTAGAGCAGTGTCTTGGGTAAACTATCTCGCTTGTAGTGCAGCATACTAGAGGGATTTTGCATAGAAAGACATAAGTTCTAATCTCCCTTCTGCAATAAGTGTGTGACCTTGGGCATATCACTTAACTGCTTGAACCTTGGCTTTCATTATCTATAAAGGAGAGTGCCTGACGCATTGACTCACGCCTGTAATCCCAGCATTTTGGGAGGGTGAGGCAAGCGGATCATCTGAGGTCAGGAGTTTGAGACCCACCTGGTCGACATGGTGAAACCCTATCTGTACTAAAAATACAAAAAACTGGCCAGTCATGGTGGCTGGCGCCTGTAATCCCAGCTAGTTGGGAGGCTGAAGCAGGAGAATCACTCGAACCTGGGAGGTGGAGGTTGTAGTGAGACAGCCTGGGCAACAAGAGCAAAAGAAAAAAAAAAAAAAAAAAAGAAGGGGAGTGATCCCAGCTTTACCTCTCTCATGCAGTAAGCAAGGTTCATGAGATAATGGATGTAAAACGGCCTTAACAAGGGCCACGGATTATTTCTAGCTGGAGAATCAACTGGGAGCTGGGGCCAGAAGGGAGATGCCTTCCTGCCTCTGACAGTGATTAGGTGTGTGGGGGTGCTGCTGTGTTTTCTTCCTAATGTTGTCTACCTCTTGAGTTTCCATACCTGGTGATTTGCGGGTGAGGTCAACCCCAAATGGCCCCAGAATCAGGAAACTTGGCTTCTGCCCAGGCTCTGTACCAATCACCTGGATGGCCTTGGGTGAGCTACTTCCCTTCTCTGGTCCTTTGCTGTCCCATGTGTAAAATGAGAACATTGCACTACGTGGTTTCCGGCACACAGCACAGAAGCCTGCTCTTTATGCAAAGCAGAGCCTCCTGCTGAACCCTTGGTTGGTGGGCGACTCGATTTGTGTTTGGTTTTAGTTTCTGCTGCTTTAGCAAGAAATTCTCCTCTGCATCACAGGGAGGAATGGGAAGCATTTTCACTTCCCCCTCAAAGAGGGGAAGATGGGCGTTTGTGCTTCTAAGAACTGGGCCTTTCTCACCCTGGAAAGTGGGTAAACAGGTCTTTGTCAGTGACATAGGGGCAGGGTCCTTTCTGTCTGGCTCTGAAATCCTGCTATGGGAGAAAAACTGGAGGCTGCAGGCACTTGTGGAACGGCCCTAAAGAAAGGTGGGGAAGAAACAGAGGCAAGGGAGGGGGAAATGGAGGCAGGAAGTGGAAGAAGGACCCTGGGTATGCGTTTGGACCCCTGGGCCCCATCCCCCATAGTGCTCCAGAACAGACCGTGGCCCAGAAAATGCCAAGTCTGGTAGACCCAGTCTAGGGGTGCTAAAGGGATACTATGCAAGCACTCCAGCTTAGCATGGAAATAGAGAACCCTGCCCAGCCACACGATGAGGCTCATCTGGGCCTGCAGCATCAGCACTGCCGTCAGCTGGAGGCTGTCTTGCTGGTAACCACAGACCTCACCCACTAAGCTTCTAGCTGTTGCTCGAAACAGTGCTCTAAACATGCAGGACACTCATAAGCACTGCTGCACGTGAGTGATTCGGATTCACGCTGGCCCCCAGCCTCAGCCATAGACTTTCCACTCTCCCCTTAAAGCCACAGTTCTTCACCTTGGCATTACTGACATTTTCAGGCAGGTATTTCTTGGTTGCAGAGGCCATCCTATGTGCTGTCCCTGGCCTCTACCTACTAGATGCTAATAGCAAGCCCCCCAGATGTGACACCAAAAATGTCTCCACATATTGCTAAATGTTCAGAAAAGAAGTAGGTTATACCCCCGACCCCAAGAAAGGTGCACACAGGGCCGGACGTGGTGGCTCACACCTGTAACTCCAGCACTTTGGGAGGCCTAGGCGGGGGGATCACAAGGTCAGGAGTTCAAGACCAGCCTGACCAACATGGTGAAACTCCATCTCTACTAAAAATACAAAAATGAACCAGGCGTGGTGGTGCTCGCTTGTAATCCCCGCTACTTGGGAGGCTGAGGCAGGGGAATCGCTTGAAGCTAGGAGGCGGAGGTTGCAGTGAGCTGAGATCGCATCACTGCACTCCAGCCTGGGCAACAGAGCGAGACTTTGTCTCAAAAAAAGGAAAAAAAAAAAAGACAGGCATAGGCATTTGCTGTTATAGGTTTTCTCTCCCCCAACCCTCCCAGCCCCACATTGGACAACTGCCACATTTTTGAGGGATGATTAAAATCATGCTTCTCCTGGGTACCATCACTCACTGCAACAAACGCTGGACCTCATGATGGAATCAACTGGTAGAATCTGTGCGTCTCAGATGTAATACATGCTGGAATCCTACCCATGGGCCAGTAGGAGGAGGAGGAGAATTTTGGATCTGAGAGAAGGGACTCAGACGTAGAGCTGCCACTACTCCACTCCTGAGCTGAAATCACAGAGCCCAATTTGAGTCCAATCAAGCTAACAGACGTGAGTCCAGCAGATCCGGTCTCCCCGAGGAAGTCCTCACTGATTTCAGAGAGCTCTGCCTGGGCTTAAGCAGAATCCTAGCCAGTGCCTGCAGGTGCAGAAAACAGCCCTGGTTTTCACAGAGCCAGCAAAAGTTAGCCAGAGACACAGAACTCCAACCAGCAAGGCTAGGATTCAGGAGGGCATACTCCCATTGAGGGATCAACTGCAAACCAAGAACCACAGCCAGAACGCTGGACCAGTTACACCTAGAAGAGCTTGTAGGAAGGTCAGAGCTCACGGGCGCCTGGGGATACCAAGGACCCACCTAAGACACACACGCTGGAGGGGGAGGAGCTGCTCACGTCCTTGGTCGCTCCCAGATTCAGCGACTGGCTCCAGCTGGAAGGACAGAGCCTGGCGCCTGGCTGAAGAGCCGTAGTACTTCTATCTCAGAGCCATGCCATCCGTCTCGACACTGCAGTCTGGGGATTTCCTGGTTGATAAATTGTCCATCCCCCTTGAATGTGAAATTCACAATAAAGTCCTCCACTGTTGTCTCTTCCCTAAATCAAGCTTGACATTTATGGGTCCCAAGAAAAGCCTCCAGTATGGGAGGCTGCTGGATGCAGCAAGAGACAGCATGCTATGATGTGAGTGGCAGAAAGAACCTGGGCTTTGGACTCAGAGGAGCTGCATTCAGGTCCCATCTCAGGGCGCACAAGCTGTTTGGCCTACAGCAAGGTTCCTCTGAGCCTCAAGGTTCCTCTCTATAAAATGGAAGGCTGGCTGTGATGGTTCATGCTTATAATCCCAGCACTTTGGGAGGCCAAGGTGTGCTGACCACCTGAGGCCAGGAGTTCAAGACCAGTCTGGCCAACATGGCAAAACCCTGTCTCTACTAAAAATACAAAAATTAGCCGGGCATGGTGGTACATGCCTGTAGTCCCAGCTCCTTGGGAGACTGAGGCAGGAGACTCGCTTGAACCCGGGAGGTGAAGGTTGCAGGGAGCTGAGATCACGCCATTGCACTCCAGTCTGGGTGAAACTCTGTCTCAAAAAAAAAAAAAAAAAGAAAAAGAAAAAGAAAATAGAGCTAAATGGAGCTAACAAGCAATTCTTACAAAAGACACTGAGATGAAATCATAAAGTTTTGGCACAGCACTCAGCACACGAAGAGTCCTAAACAAGTGTGCTTTATTCTTAAGACAACCCAGCTCTCAGATAATACAGGAGTGACCTCTGCTGTCCCCATGACTCAGTGCCCAGAGAGCATTGGCTGGCCCAGGCAGCAGGGCTCAGGGAGCAGCAGCTCCAGATGTCTGCGTCTGCATCCAAAGACAGCAACCCCAGCCCAGGCCACAACCACACTCTTTGCAGCTTTGGAGGCTGAGAGGGAAAATTACTTTAGAGAAAGGACAACTCTAAGTGCACCCACTGTGCAGATCTCTTGAGGGAGGTGCAGCCCACATCACCTGGAATTTCAGGGTCTTTACTGTCACCTGTCAGGGGAGCTGTGAGATGTGCACTTGAGAACCTGCACAGCATTCCCAGGGGTGTGGCTCCCAGGTGGCTGTCAGACAGATCCAGGGACCCTCAAGAATCACCGAGCATGGCCGGGCAGGGTGGCTCATGCCTGTAATCCCAGCACTTTGGGAGACTGAGGCAGGCAAATCACTTGAGGTTAGGAGTTCGTGACCAGCCTGGCCAATGTGGTGAAACTCCGTCTCTAGTAAAAATACAAAAATTAGCCAGGCGTGGTTGTGGGCATCTGTAATCCCAGCTACTCAGGAGGTAGAGCCAGGAGAATCACTTGAACTCAGGAGGTAGAGGTTGCAGTGAGCTGACATCACGCCACTACACCACACCTGAGCTTGGGCTACAGCATGAGACTCTGTCTCGAAAAAATAAAATAAAAAGGAATCATCAAGCACACCCTCCCAGGGCTCTCCCCACTGCCCTCTGGCATGGCAGCTGAGGGCCAACATGCACATTCCAGACTGCAGTGCTCAAGGTTCTCCTGTTACTGGCAGCAACCTCAGACATGCAGGGTGACCCCTCTGGGAGAAGCCATGTGGGCAGGGCTAAAATTTCTTGGGAAGAAATCAGAGACCTTCGTTTGCCTTACAACAGCCCAACCAGGGGTAATGCCAGCAGATTTCCTCAACTGTCCTCTGAAAAATGGGCAATTGGGAGGAAAGTCAGGGCAAAGTCTGCCTTGTGGTAGGCACCCACTGCTCACCTTTTTTTTTTCTTTTTTTTTTGAGATGGAGTTTTGCTCTTGTTGCCCAGGCTGGAATGCAATGGCATGATCTCAGCTCACCACAACCTCCGGCTCCCGGGTTCAAGTGATTCTCCTGCCTCAGCCTTCCAAGTAGCTGGGATTACAGGCATGTGCCACCACGTCGGGCTAATTTTTTGTATTTTTAGTAAAGACGGGGTTTCTCCATGTTGGTTAGGCCGGTCTTGAACTCCCAACCACAAGTGATCCACCCTCCTCTGGCTCCCAAAGTGCTAGAATTACATCAGAACCCTCATCATGCCTTCTTGTTTATGATCTGTCTCCATCAATCAGCTGTGAGCTCCGTAAGGGCAGGGACTATGTGTCTGACTTGTTCTTTGCTGTATCCCCAGCACTTATCCATGATGTTTGATGAATGAATAAATAAATATCTTCAGAATACAGAAGGTTGAAGTGGTTTGGAAAAGATAAAGCATGAAATATTAAGTTAGGTGGCCTGAAAATATTTCAGAAACCCACTGAGTCTAACTGATGCTAATGATGCCTCACGGTTTACTTTGTGGAGACTACAGGGCCCTGCGATTAAGGCATTTAAGCAAGTATCACCCAGCAGTGAATCCGCTCCCCCTCCTTCTGGACTTTGCCCACGCCTATTAAAGTGAATTCGCCTGTAATCCCAGCACTTTGGGAGGCCAAGGCGGACGAATCACTTGAGGTCAGGAGTTCAAGACCAGCCTGGCCAACACGGTAAAACCCCATCTCTTCTAAAAATACAAAATTAGCTGGGCGTGGTGGCAGGTGCTACTCAGGAGGCTGAGGCACTAGAATCACTTGTAGCCAGGGGGCAGGGGTGGCAGTGAGCTGAGATGGAGCCACTGCACTCCAGTCAGTCTGGGTGACAGAGTGAGAATTCATCTCGGAAAAAAAAAAAAAAAAAAAAAAAGAATGAATGAATCCATAGAAGTACTCTAGGGACGCTCAAATAATTGTCATTCATTGAGGAACATCCACAGTCAAGCACCTTACAATGTAGAATTTGTGCTGCCCTAGGACTTCCCCATACATCCAGAGCTCCAGGTGGGGAATCAGGGTTTGAAACTGCCCTAATCTTTTTCGTTTTATTTTAGAGACAGAGTCTTACTCTGCTGCCCAGGCTAGAGTGCAATGGAGCAATGGTAGCTCACTGCAGTCTCAACCGCCTGGGCTCAAGTGATCCTCCCACCTTAGCCTCTCAAGTTGCTAGGATTATAGGTGTGCACCACCAAGTCCAGCTAATTAAAAAAAAATTGTACAAACAGGGTCTCACTATGTTGCCCAAGCTGGTCTTCAACTCCCAGCCTCAAGCGATCCTCCCACCACAGCCTCCCAAAGTACTGGGATTACGGGAATGAGCCACCGCACCCGGCCTGATATTGCCCTGATCTTGAAATCAACAGAAGAGAAACTCATAAGAAGCCTTCACGAAATCTCACACCATCTGCACACACCAGGTTTCCTCAGTGAAGAGAAAGCAAGTGTGCAATTGGACCTCCCTGCCACCTCCTTAGACCATCTAATTAGCCAGCCCTTCGCCTCTCCCACCACGAGGCAGGGTCTGTACAATCCATGATGTGTTTCTTCTCAGAACAAAACAATAGCTCCCAATTCAGGAGGCTGAGGCGGGAGGATCACTTGAGCCTGGGAGGTCGAGACTCCAGTGAGCTATGATTGTACCACTATATTCCAGCCTGGGTGACAAAGCAAGACCCTGTCTCAAAAAAAAAAAAAAAAAAAAAAAAAAAAAAAAAATACAATAGCTTTCAGCCTTCATGTGGCAACTCCATTTTTATGATGTGTTTCTTCCTCAAAAAGCAACAATCATAAAATCAACTTAACTCCTACTAGGAAGATGTCTCATGGTATTGGACTCACCATCCTGAGGTCACATCCAGGAATGTCAAGCTGTTATTGACCTTTAAGTTTGAACCAGAGCATAATAATAAACATAATCCATCTCTGACCAGTGAAGCTCCACCTGAACTCCCTGGGCCTGTGCAAAGCCACAAGATGCCAGAGAGTTCTGATAAGCTCATTGCTTATGACCTGAGAGCAACATCATCTGGCCATACATTGATAAAGAAGCCCTAGAGATCATCGCAGAAGTCAAGAAGTCTTACAACCAATTCTGTGTCCTTGCAATTAGAAGATTTTTTTGAAAATCTTTTCTAGGCTAGGCACAGTGGCTCATGCCTGTAATCCCAGAACTTTGGGAGGCCGAGGCGGATGGATCACCTGAGGTCAGGAGTTCGAGACCAGACTGGCCAACATGATGAAACCCCGTCTCTACTAAAAATACAAAAATTAGCCAGGTGTGGTGATGAGTGCCTGTTAAGTAATCCCAGCTACTCAGGAGAATGAGGTAGGAGAATTGCTTGAACCCAGGAGAAGGAGGTTGCAGTGGGCCGAGATTGCGCGATTGCACTCCAGCCTGGGCGACAAGAGCAAAACTCCGTCTCAAGAGAAAAAAAAAAAAAAGAAAAGAAAAAAATATTTTCTAAGGCAGGCCTTTTCTCTTAATGACATCACAGGTATGCAACCCTGAAATGAGAGGTTCCTGCTCAGCAGTGATGACTTCGTGTTTATCCCCAAGCTCAGACTCGTACTTTGACATGCTGATGTGCCAGGTTCCAGAGAACTATCCTTGAAAGTAGCCTAGAAAGAAGAGAGAAGGCCACACAAACAGAAGTGCAGATTAGACACGGGTAGGAGTGTTGCAATCACCACGTGCTACTGAGAGAAATTATTTCAAGAAAAGGAATCCATTCTCCTGAAGAAAAAAGACTACCTCCCCCAACTAAAACAGCAGGACAGACTGAGAGGGGACATTTAGCATCAGGGCAAGTTAGCCCCTTTGAAGGACAGAGGCAGAGAAGTGTAATGCCTGCTTCTGTTTTTGAGTTTCTTACAAGCTAACTGGGGGAGACAAGGCACACAAAGTTCCAAGCTCAATGTCGAAATAAACAATGCAGAGTAAGTGCTCTAGGAACTCAGGAGAGACTTGACTACAAGCTTGGGTGGGCACAAGGGGACTTAACGACGAATGGGATTTGGAAGGAAGGAGACAGTACTTCTAAAAGCAGTTTTGCAAAGGAGAGAGGTGGTGTGAAGGGCCTGGGGTGATTGGAAAAGGGATCCAAATCCCTCCAGAGCAGTGGGAAGAAGGTGGGGTGGAGACTGACAGAAACCGGCAGAGGAAGGCAGAATGTGACGACCAGAAATGCACACTCCCGAAGCAGGGTGACCAGATGTCCTGGAATGCCTGAGCTAGTCCCAGTTCACTGCTATTTGTCCCTCTGTCACTATTAATAGTCTCCCCTCACACTCTCAAGCGTCCCAGTTTGGATGAAAAGTCCTATGGTCACTCTAGTTGGCAGGACCTTTGAGCAGCCAGCTGCTCTACCCACAGGCCTCTCACAGACCTCGATCCCCAGCCCTCCCTATAGGAGACTTTCTGGCCGAGATCTAGAAAATCTTATTCAGGGCACACACAGTGGGCATGACTCTGTAAGGGACACCAAAACATCAGTGCAACAAATAAGTCATATGGTGCCTCAAACTCAGGACTCGACACACAGCTTCTTCAGTAACTTGGTCCCCACTCCCACTGAAATTGACAGGGGTTGGTAGGAACCCCATACACACTCTCCTTAGGCACCAACTCCAACCCCACGGACAGAGTGTAAAACAAATATTTAACGAAGCCTGTTTGAAGGGGTGCCGGCACACACCCCACCTGACCATCTACATAACTGGTCCAGGCCCCGGTCCCGGCTCTGCCCAGCACTAGCTATGTGACCTTGGACAGCTGTGTCCTCGCTCAACTTCAGCGTCCTCATCTGAAACACAGGGGCCACTGGGAGACGTGAATTACATCTGTAATCCCAGTCCTTTGGGAGGTTGACGCAGGAGGATAGCTTGAGCCCAGGAGTTTAAGACCAGCCTGGGCAACACAGTGAGATCCCCATCTCTACAGAAAGTAAAAATAAAAAATAGTAGTGGCATGCACCTGTAGTACCAGCTACTCAGGAGGCTGAGGTGGAAGGATAACTTGAGTCCAGGAGGTGGAGGCTGCAGTGAGCCATGATCACACCACTGGACTCCAGTCTGGGCAACAGAGCAAGATCCTTTCTCTAAAAAAATATATTTGAGCCCCAGTGCACGAGGCAGGGCCTTGTGGGAGTGTTGGGACATGGAAGCAGATCCTTTATAAATGTCTTGGTGCTGTCCTCCCAGTAATTAGCTGGAGCTCTCTTAGTTCCCTAGAGATTTTCCCCCTACTCCCAGAGCTAGTTACTGAAAAAAACCTGGCACCTCCCTTTCCTCTCTCTTGCTTTCTTCCTTTCCCCATGTGATGCCTCCTCCTTTCCATCTTCCATCATGACTGGAAGCTTCCTGAGGCCTCACCAGAAGCAGATGCTGGTGCCATGCTTCTTGTAGAGCCTGCAGAACCATGAGCCAAATAAACGCCTTTTCTTTATAAATTATCCAGCCTCAGGCACTCATTTATAGCAACACAAATGGACTAAGACATTATCTCTTAGAAGTCCTGGCTTCCCCAGAAAAAGAAAGAGAGTTAATTTAAAATTTTTAAAAGGCTTATGCAGAACAAGAGACTCCATGAACAAATGAAAAGATAAGCCACAGACTGCACAGAACCAAGAATAGATTCATAGTCAGAATCTATAAGAAATTACTGCATATCAATATGAAAAAGACAAACAACCCAATAGGAAAATGGGCAAAGAAAATGGATAGACAATTCACACACAAAAAAGAAGCTGAATGGCCAGTAATCACGAAAACTCGTTTAACCTCACTAATAACGTTAAAATACAAATTAAAACAACGAGGCTTTTTTTCTTTGTTTGAGACAGAGTTTCAGTTTCACTTTTGTTGCCCAGGCTGGAGTGCAACGGCACCATCTCGGCTCACCGCAACTTCCGCTTCCTGGGTTCAAGGAATTCTCCTGCCTCGGCCTCCCAAGTAGCTGAGATTACAGGCATTCACCACCATGCCCTGCTAATTTTGTATTTTCAGTAAAGACAGGGTTTCTCCACGTTGGTCACGCTGGTCTCGAACTCCTGACCTAAGGTGATCCACCCGCCTCGGCCTCAAGTGCTGGGATTACAGGTGTGAGCCATTGCACCCAGCCTGAGGCATTGTTTTATACTCACCAGATCAAAAAAAATGTGTTTAAGTCTCACAATGTAAAGTGATGATAGACGAACAGATGCTCTCATACCCTCTTTGATAAGCAGTCACTTGGAAGGACAACGTAGCTATTTTCACTAGTGTCAAAAATGTATATCCTCCACAGCCTTGCAATTCGGCTCCTTTGTATATGTCCCAGAAAAGCTCTCTACGCATGGTATAAGGAGACCCCTGTCTCCTTGCACACGTAATTCTCAGGTGCTCAAGCATAACAATGAAAAAAAATGGTAAAAAATTAAACAACCATTAACAGAAAAATGGACAAGTGATTCTGGTATAGTCATACAACGAATATTATACAGCAGTGAAAATGAATGAACCAGAATTAAAAGAACAATATGGCTAAGTTTCAGTCTTCAGGGGGAGAAAGCAAGTCGCAGATTTATGTAGTACAATACTGTCCATACACATTTTTAAATATGCAAAACTATATGTACTTGTATATACATACATTTACATTCTTGTATGTATATGCATATATGTGTTTATATATAGTTTCTGGAACCATATCTGCAACAAAAATATACAATTATGAGTGGGATGATAAACTCCAAATTCAGAAGAGTAATTATCTCACAGGGAGAAGGTGAGATGATGGGACTGGAGATGGGTATCCAGGGGGCTTCTATTGAATCTATGATTATTCATTTATTTTTAGAGACAGGGTCTTGCTCTGCCATCTAGGGTGGAGCGCAGTGGCATAATCCTGGCTTATTGTAGCCTCAAGCTCTTGGACCCAAGCAATCTTACCCCCTCGGCCTCCCAAGCAACTGGTACTACAGGCACATGTCACCATGCACAGCTAATTTTTAAAACTTTTTTTGTAGAGATAGGGTCTTGTAATGTTGCCCAGGTTGGTCCTGAACTCTTGAGCTCAAATGATCCTCCCACCTCAGTCTCTTGAAGTACTGGAATTATAGGCATGAGCCATTGTTCGAGGCTCTGGAATCTGGGGAACAGGTGCAGTGGCTCACGCCTGCAATCTTAGCACTTTGGAAGGCCGAGGCAGGCAGATCACTTGAGGTTAGGAGTTCAAGAACAGCCTGGCCAACATGGTAAAATCCCGTCTCTACTAAAAATACAAAAATTAGCTGGGCATGGTGGTGTGCACCTGTAATCCCAGCTATTCGGGAGTCTTGGGCACAAAAATTGCTTGAACCTAGGAAGCGGAGGTGCAGTGAGCTGAGATTCTACCACTGTACTCCAACTTGGGTGACAGAGCAAGACTCCGTCTCAAAAAAAGTAAAAAAAAAGATCAAAAGCAAATATGACAAAATGTTAAAATCTGACAAAACCAACTGATAGGTAAATGAATGTTCCTTATATTATTAAACTCCCCATTTTTTGTGTGTGTTTTAAATATTTCACTATAAGAACAAAGTAAGGCCCGGCATGATGGCACACACCTGTAATCCCAGCACTTTGGGAGGCTGAGGCAGTGGCATCCCCTGAGGTCAGGAGTTCCAGACCAGCCTGGCCAACACAGTGAAACCCTGTCTCTACTAAAACATACAACAATTACCCAGGTGTGGTGATGGGTACCTGCAATCCCAGCTACTCAGGAGGCTGAGGCAGGAGAATCACTTGAACCCAGGAGGCGGAGGTTGCAGTGAGCCAAGATCTTGCCACTGCACTCCAGCCTGGGCAACAGAGTGAGACTCCTTCTCAAAACAAAACAAAACAAATTAAAAAAAAAAAACAACAACAAAGTACGAGGGTTAGTGCACAGGTGGGCATAGGAGCGTGGGTAGCAAAGGTGTCCTAAAGAGCAAAGGGTTTAGAACTAAGAGGCCACACGCTGGGACAAGTGTGTCCACAACTCCCTAAGCTCCTGCAGAGGTGGCATCTCCTAAACAAGCCCAGCAGATCTGGGGTGTCAGCTGGACGGAGACAGGCTGGCAGGTGGGGCCTGTGGTTCCTCTCAGCCTCCCTGTCCCTCTCCTGTCTTTGGTTGGCCCTTGTGGAGCCTTTCCTCAACTGGTCTTCATCACCTCAGAGTATTTATCTACTGAGACAGACCTCCTCTCCCCTTGGTTGTCTCGGGAAAGAATGCAGTTTTTGCCTACTGGGCTGACAAAGATTGAAATGTGTGATACAGCCCAATATAACTGGTATGAATTTCTTCTGCAACACACTGGTACAAGAAATGTCACTTTATCATTTGTCTAAATCAAACTGAACTTGGCTACAGGCCCCCACTCTCCAGAATCTGTAAAAAATTCAATCTTAGTCATGTTCCGGAGGGTTCCTGTCCCACCCAAAGATCATACTGAAGTGTTGCAAGGATGATACATTCCAAATTCAGTCCAGTATGGGCACCCCTGAGATACCCATCGTATCAGCGGCCATGATCCTTTCAAAGGCACCGGCTCTCATCCTCCATATCACACTTGGAGAGGGCTCCCAAGTTCACATCGCTTAGCATTCTGTCTCCTGGGACCTAGAAACTGCCCTATCAGAAGTCCAGCCACCTCCCACAGGCTTACATAAGTGGAGCACAGGCCCCGGGACTCACAGTAACCCAGTGCCCCAAGCCCACTGTGGCAAGGTCTGGATCACTTCCCACATTAAATTCCAAAGCAGCAAAGGTAACAACCCCTGTGGACACCTACCCTGACATGTTGTCATGCTTTAGGGAAAAGTGCTAAGGTTGGGTGTGAGCTCCCAAAGCTGCAAGCCCCAAATCCAGGCAAGGGGCACCCCATTCCGCCTGTGCTGTGACTTAGGAGTTGTCACGCTGCTAGACTGTGGGATCTGATTGACCTCTTTAGTCTGAGTAAACCCCAGGAACAGAAAAAGGGAGGGACCCAAGGAGGAGAGACTAGATTTACCAGTAGAAGAGGGAGATTGGCTGGGCATGGTGGCTCATGCCTGTAATCCCAGCACTTTGAGAAGCCTAGGCAGGCGGATCACTTGAGGTCAGGAGTTCAAGACCACACTAGCCAACATGGTAAAACCACATCTCTAATAAAAATACAAAATTAGTTGGGTGTGGTGGCGGGTGCCTGCAGCCCCAGCTACTCGGGAGGCTGAGGCAGGAGAATTGCTGGAACCTGGGAGGCGGAGGCTGCAGTGAGCCAAGACTGTGCCACTGTACTCCAGCCTGGGTGACAGAGGAAGGGAAGGGAAGGGAAGGGGAAAGGGAGGGGGAGAGGGAGGGGGGAGGGAAGGAGGGAGAGAGGAAAGCTCAGAGACTGACTAGCCACGAGCCTTGGACAAAAGGTAAACTCAAGGCCAGGCCTTTCTGACTCCAGGCCCTCCCAGCAGATATCACCACTCCAGGATCACATCTTCCAGCACAGAAACCCTCAACTATTGTCTTTTTAGATGGGGCTTCTATTTCACCTCACCTGAGTCTGGGCCACACTGTCTGCCATTCTAGGTACACAGGAGTTCATGAGAGTGGGAACAGAAGCTGGGTATGCATGACTCAAAGCAGTGAGTGTCCTCTTCCCATCTCTGCTAGGCCAGGCCCCAGATGGAGGCCTATGTTTTCAAGGGAGATGAATAAATTCATTTCAGGGGTACAGAATTAGCAATCTCCTCCAAACAGCAGACTTAAAGTCCTGTTCTCCAATAGCTTTCTCAGCAACTAAAAGAAGTATTTTGATCTCCTACTTGATTCATCATCACAACTTGGGCAGGTAGCATCTAAAAATCCCCTTGAACTGGCCAGGTGTGGTGGCTCACATCTGTAATCCCAGTACTTTAGGAGGCCAAGGCAGGTGGATCACTTGAGGCCAGGAGTTCAGGACCAGTGTGGCCAACATGGTGAAACCCCATCTCTACTACAAGTACAAAAATTGGGTCGGGCACGGTGGCTCACGCCTGTGATTCCAGCACTTCGGGAGGCTGAGGTGGGTGGATCACGAGTCAGGAGTTTGAGACCAGCCTGGCCAACATGGTGAAACCCCATCTCTACTAAAAATACAAAAATTAGCCAGGCATGGTGGCAGGTGCCTGTAATCCCAGCTACTCGGGAGGCCCTGGGAGGCAGAGGTTGCTGTGAGCTGAGACCATGCCATTGCACTCCAGCGTGGGTAACAGAGTAAGACTTCATCTCAAAAAAAAAAAAAAAAAAAACAAAAATTAGCCAGGCATGGTGGCGCAAGCCTCTCATCCCAGCTACTTGCAAGGCTAAGGCAGGATCACTTGAGCCGGGAAGGCAGAAGCTACAGTGAGCCAAGACCATGCCACTGCACTCCAGCCTGGATGACAGAACGAGACTCCGTCTAAAAAGAAAAATTCCCCTTAAACCTCAGCAGAATTCAAGTGACGCCGAGGAACTCTGACATCCCTCCTTCTGTTAAATGTGTTGGGTTAACTGAGCACGAGGTCTCTCAACCTCGGCACCATCGCTACTCTGAACTGGATGGCTTTATGCCATCAGGGGCTTTCCAGTGCATGGCAGGATGTTTGGTGGTGTCTCTGGCCTGCCGATGGATGCTGCTGGTTACTGGTTATCCCCACAGTCATGACAACCACCAATATCTCCAGACGTTGCCAAAAGTCCCCTGGGAGTCCCGGCTCTAGCCTTAAGACCCGCCGATCTAGAGTTTTGCCCTTCCAGACTTCTCATGCATCACAGTGCACGGACATGAGCAGAAATATCAAACCGAACCCTTCACTACCGATACAGAGAGATGGAAAACAATGTAAAAGGAATGGGAGGTTTGACACCAAATCAAGACTCATTACTGAGCAGTCGCAGAGACACACATTCCTAGCAACGAATGGTTAAAAGCAATGAGGAGCCATTCATTCCGTGAATCAATCAACAAACATGTGTCTATTCATTGATCAGTTGTTATGCTATTAGGTGCTGGGCTACACACTGGAGATCAAAGATTGAGAAGATCAGCAGCCTTTACCCTCAGATAGCTCATCCCCTTCCAGGAAAACACATATTACATGACGGATTACAACAGCCTGTTAAGGGTTGTGATGGAGAAGTACAGGGGACTCTGAATGAGTTTACTAAAGGTGAACTCAGGGGCTAGAAAGGGATCCCCGTGTCATCTCAACCTATAAAGCTTGGCCTATCCAGGCTGGGCATGGTGGCTCATGCCTGTAATCCCAGCACCTTGGGAGGCCAAGGCGGGTGGATCACCAGAGGTCAGGAATTTGAGACTAGCCTGGCCAACATGATAAAACCTTGATTCTACTAAAAACACAAAAATTAGCGGGGCGTGATGGCAGTCACCTGTAATCCCAGACACTTGGGACACTGACGCAGGAGAATCACCTGAATCTGGGAGGTGGAGTTTACAGTGAGCCCAGATCTTGCCACTGCACTTTAGCCTGGGCAACAGAGTGAGACTTCGTCTCAAAAATAAAAAATAAAAACATTGGCCCAACCAACAAGCTGCCCTTTTCCCACCCCATCCCCACACCTCCCCTCCAGGCTCAGCAGTCCCCCTTCAGATGGGAAGCCTGGTTCCAGCAGTAGTCACCTGGGACAAGGTAGGCCCCAAAGTACTGAGAAGGCGCCAGGATCCAGTCGACTTTGCTCCCAGTTGTAACTTTTGATTCCATTTGGAGCCAGCTAAGGCCATGGAGTAATCGAATTAGGCAAATATTATGGGGAAGAAAATGGGCCTGTAAGTAGCTTAAAGTGATGGAAATGACCTGAAGGTGGCCATGCAAATGGTCTGTATAATATCCTGTAATAACCCTGTCCAGGCAGCCCCGAGGAGGCTAGCTTCCAATAATGAGGTGTCTGATTAGAATAATGTTCAGTGGGAGAATGTGTGAGTGTCCACATAAATCAGGCCTGGAGAGCCTCCCCAATTAGCTGGGAAGGAGACAGGCAAGGTGGGTGCCAACCCTGCACTGTGTGGCTGACGGGCAAACTGCAGAGATGGGGGAGGGAAACGAATCATTCTCGGAACAATCCCTGACATTTTATAGCACTTTACCGGTTATAAACCCTTTTTTTGTGCCGTATTTCACCTATTCCTCACACAGTGTTTCAGGGATTAAATAAGATAACTTCTGTTCAGAGATAATGTTGAATTTGGGTTGGGATTTCAGCCCAGTACATGGCACATAATAGTTGTTCAATAAATGGAAATTATTGAGCATCATGTGGCAGAGAGATGATTTTCTAATCATATGCTTTTCCTCCCTGTTGGCTCTGGGGCCATGAGGATGCTTGCAAACACCCCCAGAGGGCTTCCTTTCCCTTCCTCTGCTTCCCAAACAGTAGGAGAGAGATTCATGTTGTTCTCAGGAGAAAGCTGCTCAAGAAATGTTCATTTCCTTCCTTACCTGCCTACCTTCACTCCAGCTGACAGGAGCAGACCCCCGCCTGCCCAAGACACCTCATTCCATTCAATAATTGGATATGGAGTGGCTACGATGTGCCCTTCATTTATTTATGTATTCAATAATAATTACCAGAAGCCGAGTATAAACCAGGCTCAGGCCCATGGGGAAAGAGGAGAAAACAGAGGTGGTCAACAGCCTTGGGGACGCAGACCTGGCAGAGGACACCCACTTCGTGGTCACACCACCCCTCTGGGTATCAGAATCAACACGCCACAAGGGCAGAGCAGGGGATGGTCCGAGGTCAGGGCCAGGCCACACAGCCTCGGGGGGATAAGAGCTGAAATCCTCTCATCTGGGGGCAGTGGGGCCCTTTACTGGGCTTTGCCCAGTCCCTCTCCTGTCATCCTGCAGCTCCCCTCTGACCAGTCCATCCTCTCTGTTTCACTGATGAAGAAACCGAGGCCCAAAGAAATTCAGTATCTTGCTTAAGATAACATAGCTAAAAAGCAGAGAATTAGTATCTGCAGCTTACGAATTTGGAGTGAGGGTCGCGGTTCAGTCAATAACCCCTCCATACTGTGAGCTGAAGGCAAGCTCTGGGGCACAGGAATGTAGGAACACAGAGGAAGATGCGTGTCACACTCACCAAATGAACAGCCCCTACAGGATCTTGGATGCTGCGCAACCCAGGATTTCAGGTTTGAAATCTAGTCTTGTATATGTGAACAAACGTACACAGTAGTACACTCCTGAGCACACGCACAGTTCCGATGTGACCATTTGGACCTGCATGAATGCTTGGTGTCGACATACACAAACCCACACAGACACAGCCTCAGGGCCATGTATGCACCCAAGCCATGCTCCAGAATGGAGCCCCTTGGGCTTTTTTTTTTTTTTTTTTTTTTAATGCCTAAGAGTAGTAATTTGGGAAGGAGCAAGTAAAGAGCCAAGACAGAGACAGAAGGACTGTACCCTGAAATTGTGAGCAAGACAGGTGACTCCTGGGGAAGCCTGGACCAACATGGGGAAAACCTGACCCACAGTGACTTATATGTGATCACCTAAAGCCCACGTAAGTTTAAGGACTCCCTATAGATAATTCTTACATACAAATGAACTTCCTGTTTGAATGAATGAATGAATGAATAAATATTACTCATGTCTTAGTTAGCTCAGGCTGTCATAACAGAATACTGTACATAGGATGGCTTCAACACCGTACATCTATTTACTCACAGCTCCAGAGGCAATAAATCCACGATCAAGGCTCTGATGGATTTAGTTTCCACTGAGGCCTCTCTTCCTGACTTGTGGGCAGCTGCCTTCTTGCTGTGTCCTCTCATGATCTTTCTCCATTGTGTGTGCAGAGAGAGAGATCTCTGGTGTCTCATCTTACAAGGACATTGATCCTATCAGATTAGGGTCCCATCCTTATGACCTCATTTAACCTTAATCAACTCCTTAAAAGCCCTGTCTCCAAATAGAGTCACACTGGGGATGAAGGCTGCAGCTTACGAATTTGGAGTGAGGGTCTCTGTTCAGTCAATAACCCCTCCATACTGTGAGCTGAAGGCAAGCTCTGGGGCATAGGAATGTAGGAACACAGAGGAAGATGCATGTCACACTCACCAAATGAACAGCCCCTACAGGATCTTGGATGCTGCACAACTCGGACGCAGGTTCCTTCTGTACCAGAGCCCTGTAGCATGTGCTCCTGGAGGAGAAAGGCTGTCAGAATCCAGGAAGGCTACAATACAGACTCTTCCCTGTTTGCTCAGAGCCTTTGCTACTGGCCCCTTTCCAGCATCAAAAGATAGGGCTCGGGAAACAAGTCTAGGAACATCATGAAATTAACCCCTGAGCCCCTGGGTGACCAGCCGCAGCCTCAGCAAAGAGGTGAGCCTGAGAGAAGACATGAATAACCATAACTGGGGAGTAATTTAAACACAGGCAGAGCTGTCAAATTCCAGCTTGCAGAGCTGAAAGAGACCCTAGAGCTGAGTCCATCCAAATCTGTTTCATTCTGTTTGAGATGGAGCCCAGGAATCTGCGTGTTGCCTCTGCCCCACCCCCAGGTGGAACTGGCATGCTTCAAAACTTGAGAACCATGTCCCAGAGGAGTCTGGTCTGTGGCAGCAACTCAGAAACTGCCAAGTGACACAGGGACAGGGAGAGGAAGAAAAGCCAGAGGCAGCATCTCACCATGACATGGGCAAGGAGAGGCAGTCCCCACCTGTAACCAGCACAGAGCCATGAGTAGTCTCACCTGGAACAGTGAAGGTAAAGGGGGCCCCACCTACTCATCAAGGTCAGCCACATTCACCCTGTACCACAGTCAAATTGCCCTTATATCAGAAATACAGGCGCGTTCTTCCACAGAGGTCCCAGGATTCAGTTCAGACAATAGTGGTAACCAGCCAAGCATGGAAATGCTGCCTAACTCAGAAGCCTTAAGTACATAGAACTGTCCCAAACATTTGCACATTAGCTCTCCCAGCCCTCCAGAAGTCACCCCCAACAGTAACCAAGCTGTACTTCAGCTGCAAGGCCACCTGATCACCACAGAAGCTGTCTAACTTGACCCTCCTCCAGACCCAGGGACAACGCATGGCTTGCCTCCCTTTTCTGCTTTTATCTTTTATTACTTCCTTCAGATAATCTATTTCATGCAATCACTCTCACCTTTTTTTTTTTTTTTTGAGATGGAGTCTTGCTCTATTACCCAGGCTGGAGTGGCACGATCTTGGCTCACTGCAACCTCTGCCTCCCAGGCTTGAGCAATTCTCCTGCCTCAGCCTCCCAAGTCGCTAGGATTACAGGCACACACCACCACGGCCAGCCAATTTTTTATATTTTTAGTAGAGATAGGGTTTTGCCATGTTGGCCAGACTGGTCTCAAATTCTTGACCTCATGATTCACCCACCTCAGCTTCCCCAAGTGCTGGGATTACAGGCATGAGCTACCACGCCTGGCCCACTCTCACACTTTTTTAAGAGACAGGGTCTTGCTCTGTCACCCAGGCTGGAGTACAACAGTGTAATCATAGCTCACTATAACATTGAATTCCTGGGCAAGCGATCCTCCTACCTCAGCCTCCCGCGTAGCTGAGACTACAGGTGTGCACTCCCACACCTGGCTAATTTTTAATTTTTTTTGTAGAGACAGGGTCTCACTATGTTGCCCAGGCTGGTCTCAAACTCCTGGGCTTAAGGGACACTCCCACCTCAGCCTCTCAAAGCACTGAGACTGCAAATGTGAGCCACCATGCCTGGCCTCACACATAAACTCTTTTAAATCTCTTCCTCTTATTAGATGATATCACCTGGGGCTTTCAAACTCAAATGCCTAGAGGGACCAAAAAGGAAATATTTTCTTTTTCTTTTTCTTTTGAGACAGAGTCTCACTCTGTCACCCACCCAGGCTGGAGTGCATTGGTGAAATCTCTGCTCACTGCAGCTTCCAGCGATTCTGATGCCTCAGCCTCCCAAGTAGCTGAAATTACAGGCACTCACCACAATACCTGGCAAATTTTTATATTTTTAGTGTAGACAGGGTTTCAGTATGTTGGCCAGGCTGGTCTCAAACTCCTGACCTCAAGAGTTCTTCCTGCTTCGGCCTCCCAAAGTGCTGGGATTACAAGCGTGAGCCACCCCACTGGGCCAGGCCTGGATATATTTTAAAGAAATTTTTATATCCTGGCAGATGATTTTTTTTTTTTTTACTTGAAAATGCTACGTAAGTCCACATGGGTAGACCCAATAAAACATGCAAGAGGCTCACCCGTTGGTGATGTCTCAGAGAATTCCTGCCTCTCGTCTTTCAGTTTCCGTTCTCTCTCCCTCTCCACTTTCTATTGATAAGTTCAAATCCTTACGATGGCTTTAGACATGAGAGACGTATGTCAACACTATCTCAGAGAAAAAATACCATGGTTTAGCAGGAATCCTTGAATTTTTAAGCACAATCAGACATGTCAAGAACCTGCACCACCAGCCTCAGTCCAAATCCCTTAAGAAAGCCCAGAAGAGATGCTGCAGATTCTCCCCCACAGGCTTCCTAGACCTCCTCCTCTTCTAAATTAACCTGCTTCCCTCAAGCACCGGGATTCCAGATAAATAAAAAATGAGTTCTCGTTCAATGGGATTGTTTTTCTGTTTGGTTTAATTACTAGTGTTGTCACAGTAGTGTTTCCCACCGTTTCCAACGCAAATGTGCGGTGTTTCTGCTGAATTGTGCATTAAACAGGGTGTTACAAGCCAGCCCTGGAAAGCTAACCATCACTTAAAAGAATACTCCTATGGGGACATAGGTGCCAAATTCCAAAGATCCAACTTTAACAGATCAGCTCCAGGAAGCACAATCTCTGATAGGTTGAAGGCTGCCTGGGAAAATGCTCTGTTTTAAAAGGTACATTTTGCTTTTCACACCACTCTTACTAGAATCACAGACTAGGAGGGTGAGAGGCTTGCTTAGAAATCACTTAGTCCACCCCCTCATTTTACAGATGAGAGAGATGTTTATATGTGAGGAAATAGCAAGATAAATAGACATGTCCCAATTCTCCCAGCTAGACAGTGACCCAGGTCCCCAGACATTCAGCACAAAGACTCCTGCCTGTTCAGATGATGGGAAATGCCATGGCCATAAGGCAGCCAAGGAAGAAAAGAAATAAAACATGGCAGCCAACATTTATTGAATACTTGGTACGAGCTAGGCACTATGCTGGACACTTAAGCTCATTTAATCTTCTAAAAGCTCTATCATGTGGTATAATTCTTATGTCCACTATACAGATGAAGCTTCAGAGGTTAAGCTGTCCACCCGAAGATGCACAGTGAGTATCACAGCCAGAGCTGGGGGTGAAATTCAGGCCACCATACTCTTCTTTTTCTTCTTCTTCTTTTTGAGACAGGGTCTGACTCTGTCGCCCAAGCTGGAGTGCAGTGGTACAATCTCGGCTCACTGCAACCTCCACCTCCCAGACTCAAGTGATTCTCATGCCTCAGCCTCCCAAGAGGCTGGGACGACAGGAGTGCACCACCACACCCAGCTAATTTTTTGTATTTTTAGTAGAGACAGAATTTCGCCATGTTGTCAGGCTGTTCTCGAACTTTTGGCCTCAAGTTGATCCATCCGACTTGGCCTCCCAAAGTGCTGGGATTACAGACATGAGCCACCATGCCCAGCCCAGGCCACTATACTTTCAATCAAGGTACTGCTTCAGTGTTACTTAATTTGCTCCCCACCCCACCATACCCTCAAGGAAGACCTCTGCCATCCAGTTGTCAAGTGGAGATAGTGTATCTCTCTTTCTTTGCTGAAGGAGAGGTGGCCTCCAGTAGGATTTCTCTGTTGAGAAGTACTCATAGGAACTTCATTTTCAGGTCCTAGGCAGTTTAGATGTCCAGAAAATTCTCCCAGTAAAGATTTATTTATTTTGAATTTCAAAATAAATGAATTTCATAAATGCACAGCTGAGCTGATAGAAAAGTAAAAAAAAAAATCTTCAAAGGCCAAAAATCATTGCAAAGCCCAATCCCAAGAGGCAAGTGCCCACTGAGGCCTGTGGTTGAGTGAGAGGTGACTGGATGATCTCTGTTGACCTGGAGCTTGGCTTTTAATACGGACCTACATGAAGGGAAGGGAGTCAGAAAACGAAACCTGGAGAGAAAGATGAGAGACCGAAGAGAGAATTTTTTATCTTACAATCAAAATTACAGGACACAGCAGGCAGAAAATGAGAAGTGCCTACAGGGAAAAACCAAAGGGAAGAAGTTGCTGAAGTCAGTCCTAGGAAATGAGAGTACAGGTAGTAAGTAACAATCATAGTGAGCTTGACCTGTGCTAAAGGCTTTACATAAACATATCTCTGTAACTTTTAACTGCACATGAAACCAGTCAATCACTGACTGGCTTAGCAATAAAACCTAAAATATCAGAATTGGAAAGGGCATTATCGACCACTTAATTTCATGTTTTCCAAACTGCAAGTCTTGTAACTTTTGGTTCAATAGATAGATTAGCATATAAATAACACACACACACACATATATATGCATAAATCTGTGTGTGTGTGTATGTATATACACAAATGTGCATGTGTATATATGCATATATACACATATAAATGTGAATGTATATGCTAGGTCTCAACGTAAAACACATATCTCACTACAGATCAAAGTAAAAAATCAAATGCCGGCCAGCACTCTGGGATGCTGAGTCAAGTGGATCATTTGAGGTCAGGAGTTCAAGACTAGCTTGGTCAACAGTGAAACTTTATCTCTACTAAAAATACAAAAATTAGCTGAGTGTAGTGGCACATGCTTGTAATCCCAGTTACTGGGGAGGCAGAGGCAGGAGAATCACTTGAACCTGGGAGGCAAGGGTTGCAGTGAGCCGAGATTACGCCACTGCATTCCTGGGCTGTGAGAGAGCAACCCTGTTTAAAATAAATAAATAAATATTTTAATTAATTAATTAAAATTTAAAAATCAAATGCCTAAAAAGCATTGATAAA
Source organism: Alouatta palliata (assembly GCA_004027835.1). Classification (NCBI taxonomy): domain Eukaryota; kingdom Metazoa; phylum Chordata; class Mammalia; order Primates; family Atelidae; genus Alouatta; species Alouatta palliata. The sequence continues at coordinate 1,043 of PVKV010005708.1, read as the reverse complement.
AACCCCAAGCCATCAATATCTTTTGTGGGAAACTGAGGCCCAGAGAGAGTGCAAGCAAAGTTGCTCACCTGGTTAGAGCAGAGTCCAGACGAGTGCCATTTCTCTCGTAGCGGTAAGGTGGCACTGTGAGTCTTTACCATGCACAGCTCTGGCCCGGGATGCTCCCTCTGTGCCTCTTGTCAGGGACAAGGGAAACCACAGAACGAGCCTGGATCTGTACAAAACTGAGCATTAGACAGTTTGCTTTCAGCGCCTCTAACCTCCCAGTAGGCTTCCTCCTTGCCCACCCCTTCTGCAGAAGCACCCACTGCCCTCTGCTGTCTCTACTCTCCTACTACCAAGACCTGCTGTCAAGAAAGGATTTAGTAACCTTCTGTGCACAAGGCTGGAAATCACTCCTATGCTATCTTTTCCATGATTATTTGGTCTCGTTGTGAAGATTGAAAGTTTCAGCCAAAGACAAGAATTTCTCATAGAGGTTTTTCCTGGCTTCAGAAGACCAGCAGAGAAGGCATTTTGGGCAGCAGTGGGACAGGGGAAGAACATATTTGGCATCTTTGGTACTGGGTGAGCCCCATGTCTAGTGGTGAGTGATCAGGCACCACCAAGAGACATAGGTGATCCTAGAGGGTGATGTAGGCGTTGGCTTTCGTCTTCTCCCATAATCTCCTTTCCTTTGGTAAGGAATCCTCTGGTCCTCTTACTTGCAAGGTTAATAAAGATAATAACAGATAAGATTGCGAATTTGAGGCCAGGCGTGGTGATTCATGCCTATAATCCCGGCACTTTGGGAGGCCGAGGTGAGTGGATCACTTGAGGTCAGGAGTTCGAGACCAGCCTGGCCAACATGGTGAAACCCTGTCTCTAGAAAAAATACAAAAATTAGCCCAGCCTGATGAGGTGCCTGTAGCCTCAGCTAACCAGGACGCTGAGGCAGGAGAATTGCTGGAACCCAGGAGGAGAAGGCTGCAGTGAGCTGAGATTGTGCCATTGCACTCCAGTGTAGATGACAGAGCTGGACTCCATCAAAGGGGAGGTGGGGA